>PVKE010002645.1:0-80363 GCA_004027555.1 Craseonycteris thonglongyai
AGAGAGAGAGAGAGAGAGAGAGAGAGAGAGAGAGAGAGAGATACAGAGACAGAGAGAGAACTGAACTGGGGGAGCTCCCAGTTCAGCATATGGGTCCGCACGGGCCGGAGCCGGGATTCGATCCTGGGTCCCAGGCGCTACAAAGTGAGTGCTTAACCCACTGAGCCATCCCGGCTTCCCCTAGCCCACCTTTTTTGTAAAGAGCCAGGTAATAAACCTGTTTGGCTTTGTGGACCGATAGCAACTCCTCAGATCTGTCCTGTGTTTCAGAAAGTGTCACAGGAGATACATAAATGAAGGACCATGGTTGTGTTTCAGTAAAACCTGATTTCTAGATAATAAAATTTGAATGTCATATAACGTTCCCATGTCATGACATAGTCTTCTTCTCGGGTTTCTTTTCAATCAATTAAAAATGTAAGCCCATTCTTAGCTTGCAGGCTACACCAGCGCAGGTGGCCGGCCACCGAAACAGTTGCCTTGCCCTTCTTTACCCACACAGAAGACTCGCTTGTTTTATGGTCCAGCATACAGTCCTTTGGTAGGACCAACTTCATCCCTGGAAATAAAATTAAATAGCAAAAAGAGCTTGATACAAATTCAATAAAGCGACATTCGAGCAAGTTGACCAGAAAGCCCTCTGAATTTGGAGCTCACAGGGCCTTCTACACAAACACTCTCAGGTCGTGGTTTTAACAGAAATGACATAAGGAAAGGCTAGATTGCTAACTGAAACACTCTTGCAGTAATGGTTCAAAAAAAAAAAAAGAATCAAACCATTTTATGTACTGATAAACTCAATGTTTATCAGCAAGCTAATGCTAAAGAACTTTTTTCCACCTTGAGCAACGTGTTGAAATTATTACCTAATATTACCTAATCATTCTGAGGCTTAAAAAAAAAAGTGGCACGTGAAACTTGCACTTACCAAGAGTTCTAGAATGGCCAAAAGAATTCGTGGTATAGGAAATACCATACAAACATTAAAAGAAAGTGAATAAAATTCTCAGGCCAATGAGTAGTACCTGTAACTCAATATTAAAAAAACAACAAACAGAAATAAAAACCAAAAGCTTCCAATGTCTTCACATTGGTGCAAAATGGCCCTGGGGGTTATGAAAAATCTCTTCATGCTCTTTAAAACACCTTGCAATTTTTCTGGGTTGTCATCTTCAACCGTAAGTATACTAAAGCTGGATAGGTGAATTGCTAAGATGATCGTGCAATGTTTTCCCCGCAGACAGTTTTGGAAGCAGCCTTTTGTAGAAGAGACATTAAAACACTGTTTGGCAAGATACAGCTCTGGGCCCCAAATCTGGTGCGAATGCATATATGACTTGGGATGAATTACTCTAAATTATTAGTAAAATCGAGCTGATAATAGCTCTTTTTCACCATCACTGTGAACCTAAATTAAAGAGACTACAAGCAAATGAGAGATACTATAAGCAAAACCTTTAGTCCAATGTTTGACATATACTGTATTTTCCCCATGTGTAAGACAATACTTTTGTTTACAATTTTTAGACCAAAAATTGGAGGTATTCTTACACACGGGAGTAACAGGTTGAGAGGGTTTCTTAATATTGGGCTAGAAAAGTAGGGGTTGTCTTATATGTGGGGGTGTCCTGTACATGGAAACAGATGGTAGTCAAGGTTAGAAAGAGCTGCAGCTTGTATTGTTTCAACGATTAGCTTTACTGTGTGTGTGTGTGTGTGTGTGTGTGTGTGTGAAGAATCACTGAAAAACGTAGCTCATGGCCCTCACAGATGGATATAGACACGTCTGAGACATAAAACAGTCCTCCCTAGACTTTGCTATTGTGTCTCAATCCATTAGGTTTGTGTGGAAGAATCCAAACTTGAAGAACAGATACTGTGGGCTGTGAAATCAAAATGCAATGCTGAGCATTTCAAGTGTGTTCTTTGCTGACTGTCAAAGCAAACTATACACAAAAGTGACAGGGCAGACTGTGTTGGCAACACTCCCGGCAACACGCCCACTGGCACACAGACCTCAGTGTAGTAGCATGCACATGCTAAGGCTGGCTTAAAGTAGCACAAAATAGAGATTTTTGAAAGTCAAAGAGGAATAAAAAGATGTGTGAATATGTGCAAACTATTTGTTGTGGAAGTGTTGCCCTCCAGAAGAAAAGAAAGCTAGAAAAATAAAGATACTGAAACACAAAAGCATGATTCAACACACACAGTGGAAGGTAAAAAATCAGAACTAATTGAAGCATTGAAGTTCCCATCAGTAAAAAAAGAAAAAATAAATACATAAAACCACTGAACTTGGTGAAAATCTCTTTCGGGTTGAACTATAAAACTCCTTGAAGAGTCTAAAGCTTCTTTCTTCATCGATAGTTCTGTGTTTCATTCTGTTGCTAGTAGACATGACTTACAGAAATGACCCAGATACAGTGAGCTGATGTGGTTATTCTATAGCTGCTTCTCTTTATAAATACAAAGCAAAGTAAGGAGAAAGGCTGATTGTAATAAAGAAACTGGTAGGGTTTTGTCCAGAGCTCCTGCTACTGCAAACCTCTTGGATGACAGCAACGAGTGGCACACTCATGGACCCTGGCTGGAACAGGGTACTATTAATAAATTATTACCACACACAGGATCCTCACAACTGTTGCAAAATCCAGAGTTTCTCGAATTCAGGAATATGGCCTGCTAGGAATCCCATCAGACACATTTTTTTTGGCAACCTTGTGATGAGAGTTTGCAAATTTGTCTTTTTGCCTCTCTACTTTTACTGTAGCCTATCCATTTGTTTGCTACAACACGTGAAAGCTGTGGGCCTAGATTGAGCACAAACAAACCCCAGCAAACTGAGAAATGAAAGATCATGTACAAGCGTAAAGTTGGTGTTTTGAATTTTCAGAAGGCGAGGCTGATGTACTTCTTGTGATGAAAGCTGCTTCAAACCAGCTTCAGTCCTTTCCAGGTGAAATTTCTGCTCCTTTGACAAGAAAGAACGCTTAATTCTGGGATGACTTTATGCGCAGGAGACGTAACTTTCTGTATTCAGTGTTAAAGATCATGGTTTCTTCAATTTTCATGTTTTGGCCTTCTTTTTATAAACTGGTAAGAATGCAAGGGGTATCTGGTGCTTTAAAATGTATTGTTGTTTGCATCTCTCTAAAAAACACTAAAACATTTGAAAGTAAACTTAGTAACTTTGTACTATTAAGTCATCACCTTTCCTGATTTAGAGTAAAAATTATTGTGACTTTTTATGACCAGAAGAAAGTTACAGCAAATGCATTTCAATGTTATTAAGCTAAAATGTATATGAACTAAATAGATTTCAAGCTGTTCCCCAAATTTTTGTTTTTAAACCAGTAATATTTTGAAGAAAAAATTTTAAAATACTAAAAACATTTTTCCATGGTTTCAAAATAACAGGAACGATTTATTCTCTTCTTCATTATTGGTTAACAGGCAACCTTGATCCAAAAGATTGAGGAAGAATATGCCATGCTGGGTTGAGTCATTCTCTCATAGTTATGTGTATTTCAGATCAATTCATGTTCATGGATTAAACCCCATGAAGGAATGGTCTCGTGGATGTAAGTGACCACAGCTCTCTCAGGCAGCTCAAGACTCTTTTTTTTAAAGATTGATTTTATTGTTTTTGACAGAGACAGAGAGAGACAGAGAGAAGGGGAGGGCCCAGAGCAGTCTCCATAGTTGTACGTCATCAGTTTTTGACATGGTTTCATTCCATACAGGTGGCTGGGGGCCACGCAGGGTGGGAGCTGGACTGGGGCCTCCCACATGGGAGGCTTGTCCCCGGTGAGTCAGGGGCTGAACCAGGGGACGAGAATCAAACTGGGGGCCTCTGCATGGGAAGCATACTCCAGTTCAGCACAGGGATCTGTATAAGCCATCCCAGCTTCCCCATAACTCTTACTTTCAAAACACAAACTTACCTATCTTAAAAAAAAAGAAGAAAAAAAGAAATGGATGAGAATTAATGGTTCAAAGTCATTGAAACTTTACTAGAATATCCAGGTGGATAAGAGTGAGCAGCATCCCTGTTCTCTGTGGTTATAATTTACTTTCACGTTGAAACTTTCGCAAAAGAACAATTCTCTGAAATTCAAAATCACTGATTGAGTTGTAAAACAATACGCTTCAAATGGAAGCAATGAATGCATAACCAAAGAATGGGATTTAGGAGGTCTTAAAAATCATGTAAAGTACTTCGTGTGAGATTCCACATTAGTTACTGCTTGTTCCCTGGTATGGGACGGATTATCTCCAAAGTAATCACTTGTGTGACTGGGCTTGATGACTTTTTTGTTTGTTTGAAGGCTGGTTTGTGCATGTCTAGACAAGGCCATCATTTTTTAGAAGCGGACTGTGCTATAGTTATATGTTTGGTCAAAATTTGTTATTTTGAACAGTTCCTTTATCTTGTTGCTTTCTAGTTAAGCTTGTCTGTTTCTCCATGAAATTACACTGTGACATACATATACTACTGTTGTTTTTCCAGACCCTTTCATGACGCTGGCCCTTTCCAGCTTGCAATTTTTTTGAAGCTGCTTATGACTGCTGAGTCTCAAATTCTTCATCTCTTAGAAGGCCAGGCACTCACCCACTCATTCCTTAAAAAATTATGAAATGTCCACTAGATGTTGGGTGCCAGACACACAGAGACGAATGAGACAGTCTTTTCTTTTTGTTAAATTTATTAGGGTGACATTGGTTAGTAAAAATGACATAGGTTCCAGGTGTACAGCTCCACCGTACCTCGTTCATGAGTTACAACATGTGTTCACTACCCAGAGTCAGCTTTCTTTCCATCCCCATATGTTTAGCTCCCTCTCCCTCCTCTTCCCCCTCCCTCCCTGACCCTCAGGTAATCGCTAAACCATTGACTGTGTTCATGAGGTTTCTATTGCTTTCAGTTTTATGTTCCACATATGAATGAAGTCATGTTGTTCTTAGTGTTTTCTTTCTGGCTTATTTCGCTTCACATGATGATCTCAAGTTCCATCCATGTTGTTGCAAATGGCAGTATTTCATCTTTTGTTGTAGCTGAGTCATATTCCATTGTGTAAATGTACCACAGCTTTTTCAAAAAAATTTTTTATCCAGTCATCTATCAAAGGGCACTTTGGTTGTTTCTATGTCTTGGCCACTGTAAACAGTGCTGCGATGATCATTGAGGTACATATGTTTCTATGAACTAAGGTTTTCAAGTTTTTTGGGTAGATACACAGAAGGAGAATTACTGGGTCATAGGGTAGCTCCATTCCCAATTTAATGATAAATCTCTATACTGCCTTCCATAGTGGTTGTACCAATTTACATTCCCACCAGCAGTGTATGAGGGTTCCTTTTTGTCCACAGCCTCTCCAGCACTTGTTATCCCTTGTCTTATTGATTATAGCCATCCTAACAGGTGTAAGATGGTATCTCATTGTGGTTTTGATTTTCATTTCCCTGATAGCTAATGAAGTTGAGCATTTTTTCATGTGTCTGTTGGTCATTTATGTGTCTTCATGGGTGAAGTGTCTGTTTGAGTCATCTGCCCATTTTTCAATTGGATTTTTTGTTGTTGTTGAGTTGTACAAGTTCTTTATATATTTCAGGTATTAACCCCTTATCAGAGACATTGTTTACAAATATTTTCTCTCAATTGGTTGGTTGCCTCTTTGCTTTGTTGGTGGTTTTCTTTGCTGTGCAGAAGCTTTTTAGTTTGATATAGTCCCATTTATTCATTCTTGCTTTTACTTCCCTTGCCTTTGAGGTCAGGTTCATAAAGTCCTCCCTGAACCCAAGGTCTGTAAGTTTAGTACCATTGTTTTCTTCTATGCAGTTTATTGTTTCGGGTCTTATATGATGGTCTTTAATCCATTTTGAGTTAATTTTGGTACATGGTGACAGATCACTGTTCAGGTTCATTCTTTTGCATGTGGTTTTCCAATTTTTCCAGCACCATTTACTGAAGAAGCTTTCTTTTTCCCACTGTATATTTTTTGCCCCTTTGTCAAAAATTATCTGTCTAAACATTTGTGGGTTTATTTTTGGGTTTTCAATTCTGTTCCATTGGTCTATGAAGACACAGTCTTCTTTTTTTTTTTTTTTTTAAGATTTATTTTTATTGTTTTGACAGAGAGAGAGAGTGAGAGAGAGAGAGATACAGAGACAGAGACAGAGAGAAGCGGGGGAGGGCTCAGAGCAGTCTCCACAGTTGCACATTGTTGGATTTTCCACATAGTTTCATTCCACAGGTGGGCACGGGGCTGCACAGGGCAGGAACTGGGCTGGGGTCTCACTCCAGTGAGAACCGAACTGGAGGCACTCCCCAGTTCTGCATATGGGTCCACACGGGCTGGGGCCGGGATTCAATCCTCAGTTCTGGGGCTGCAAAGTGAGCGCTTAACCCACTGAGCCAGCCTGGCTTCCAAGACAGAGTCTTAACGCTTACTAACCCTCATGGATTATGCTGTAGTGCACAGACCCGTGTGTAAATGCCATACATGCCCTGAGGTCTTGGAAGTACTTTCTGCACCAAGTGAGGATGAGGGATGGTGGTGATCAGTCCCACTGGGAGGACAAGAGGAGCTAGGACAAGAGAGAACATTGAGACAGGAGAGTGATTATTGTGCGTGAAAGTTCTTGGCTAATAATCGTAGCGAACAACCATTCAGCACGTACTTTGTACAAGGCATTAGGCTGGGCACTGAAGAAATGTTTCATCTCTTCTTAGCACACCTCTTTGGCAGTCACTATGATTATCTTTAAATTGAGGAGGACATTGAGGCTGACAGAGATTCACCACCTTGCCCAAGGTCACACACTCACAATGACAATTTCAAGTTTTTACCCTAGTAGAACCCCTAGCCCCGGCTTTTTAGCTCTCCCATACCTCGCCATCTTTCTTCTTCTTTGCTTTGGTATTGCAAACACCTGACGGCGGCAGCTGCATCTACAATTATAATAACATCTGGGGACGAGGACAGGCTACGCCATGAGTCTGTCAGGCTGAGTCAGGTTTAATTCCTAAGAGATACTCAAAACTAAAACTAAAAAAAAAAGACACAATGTAGTTCCTCATTTTTGATTGTCTCTTTCAGATGCTATTTCTTTCTTTTACTTAGTTCAAGTCATTTGAAAAAGACATTGGTGATTTTTAAATTTTCCCTATAAGATTACAAGAACAGTGGGTCACATAATGGGGGCAAACGGACTCTCATTTTCGGGAGAGTTCAAATAAACAGACAGAGAACAAAATTGCAGCTAATGTTTAAATTCAGTCCAAAGGGATTTTTCTAATCTCAAGAACTGTATTATTTTATTTCAGGGTCAGAACAGTTTCCTACTTAGTACACAAGAAGGCTTTCCACGAGGGAATTTAAAAAAGAGATATGCAAATATACTGGGGAGATTAATAGGAAGACACGGCTATGAGACACATAAAATGAAATACCATGACAGATAATATATTTTTGTTTGATTTTTGCACATTATATAAATGCTCTTAATTAATATTAAAACAACAATTAATGAGGAATAGCCTTGTTGGCTTGATAAATGGAGCAGTCTATTTCAAGGACATTTTCTTTTTTTGATTCCAACAGGAATACAGTTTATTCTGGAAGACTTGGAAATAAATGATAAGTATGCAAGGAAGTGAAAATCAGCTCTTTATCTTTAAGCTGTCAAGGCTGTCCTCACACACCCATGAACTGTGTTGGAGGTCCGTCAGTCCAGGTTGGCTGGCACTACGGCACATGTCTGACTTCTGCATTTCTCTTCACACTCACATGCATATATTGCCCGGCACATGAGTGGTCAGAATGTTTGCCATTGTTGTTACCAGAACTGCTCTATACATGAATGTTTTACAAAATGGGAACCATAAAGGATATCAGTTTTGTACCTAGTGGAGCTGATAGTATTAAAGAATTATTGCAATAATCCTATCAGTTGCATTAATCAGGGTTCTTTGCATTGCAAGAGCCAGAAACCCTGGCTCGTTGAATTTGAAGTCTAGGGAAAGGTTATTTTTTTTGCATGGCCAAATCCAGGGGTTCATCACTTTCTCTCTGTGCTTCTCATTTGTCACCTAAGCCTGTTTCTGGGTCTTTTGTTTGCCTGTTGAATTCATTCTCTTCCTTCATTGCCCAATCTTTTTCTCAATTGCTGAAAAGTTCTGGGTTGACATTCCTCCCATTCGCGATCCAAAAAAGGAAAAAGCCTTTTGTCTTTCCTTCTGAGTCCAACAAATAGCACGGAGGACTCTACGCAGCCCCTTAGGTCACATGTTCATCCTGAACCAATCCTTGGGGGTCCCGGAGGGCGTGGATCCACAGTTGACTCAGGACGTTTTCCTCTCCTGCGAGGTGGGAGGGGGCTGCTGGTGGGCTTGGAATAAGCAAGATGACTTCACCACCACAGGAGACCACATAGCCAGAAAGGAGTGTCCTCAAAAGAAACGCACAAAAAAGAAGAGTTGCTAAGTGTGTGGGGGCAAACAAAAACTTCAGCAGCAACCAGAGTCACCTCTCTCAATTAAAAAAAAAGTCAGTTCAGGTTAGACTTAAACCTCAGATTTACATGTTTTAGGATAGCAAGCTGTCTACCGAGTAAAGAAAATATAAAATGACTTTTACATTTTTCATTAATTACCTGCACTCCGCCTGACGATCTCTAATGTTGTACATTTACTTGATGGCACAACAGTATTTAGAGCTGAGTTAGTCACTGAAATATACTACCCGTTAGGATTTACAGATTGTTCTTCCACTGTACGTTTCAGTTGGATATTCATTATCAGTCAGTGTCCTTGCAAAGTCCAAACAAGTAGCCGCTGCCGCCCTCTCATTAGTTTTTGACGTAGTCTGTTCTATAAACCATGTAAAATAAATTACTTTTAGCGCTCTTTGTAACAAAAAAATGTCACTATTAGAGGAACATTCTAATTCGAGGATAAAAGGGGAGATACCTGTTCTTTAGGCTTCTGCCAGCAGGGATAAAAATAATGCTTGTTGGATAAGTTTAAATACACATAGAAGATCTAGAAAAGCAGCAAGAGTGGGAAAAAGTGGTTATTCTGAAAACTCATTACCTAGCTGTCCTGGAGCGTTCAGTTGATTGATTTCATTATTATTATTATTTTTTAAAGACAAAGGTTTGGTGTCAGCATAACCAAATACCTGAGTTTTTGAGTTCTTATCGCGTATGATCACCCAACCTCTTAAAGCTATTTCCTAGTAGTGACAGCAGATTTACACCAGGTCCCTGCAGGTCTGAAAGAACCCCTATGATCTCATGCATAGTAGGAGGTCATGTAAGCGCTGAGGTGGAAACCTGACTTGCTCTATAGGCAGGGCACGTGCAGTAGGCTTTCCTCTTTATGATCTTTCAGATGTTTTCAAATTACTGCACAACCTCTTCTATGCCAAGAACTGGCCGCTGAGTTGGGTCTGTTTAATTTATCGTCCTCACGTATGCCTTTTCTGAGATCTTTTCCTCCATGTGCAGTGTTCCTCCCTTCATACCCCCCCCTTTTCCCCCTAATGACTGTTATCTCTGTTTTTTTATGGCCCATACAATGTTTTGCATAGGTGATCTGAACTTTGTCCACAACGGCTTCACTGAGTTGTGCTGGGTTTTCTATGCCCCAGACTCCGCTCAGTTGCTGCTACCTTTGGTTTGTTTTCTTTCTCGATCAAGGTGGGTCCTTTCATATACAATCATATTAAAAAATTTTTTTTTCTGGTGATGCCTCCCTGGACTCTGAGCTTTGTATTAATTATACCTACAATGGACCCAGCACCCTGAGGTCACCGAGATGAATCCAACTACTCCAAGGTCATGTGATTCTACCTTCCCCTTCCCACAGCCCAGCCAACCGTGGGGCCCATTCAGCAGTGCCTCCAACCCCAGTCTGCCCCCACCGACGCCATCTTCTTATTTGTCCCTCTTCCGGTAACAGGAAGCCCTGATTGATAAGCTCCGGACCTGGCCCGGGATCCAGGATTCAGAGGAGATAAGGGGATTAGTGCAGGAGCAGGCGCTGAGCATGGGGTGGGTGCTTCCCAACCTGTTACAGTGCACTGGTCAGGCCTGACCTTCCATAGCTTCAGGGACACACAAACATGCTTTTGCTTTTTTTTCTTTTCTTTTTAGTAATGAAACCCCCTTCTCACTCTTGGGCCCACCCCCATGAAAATTGTTTCTGAATCAATACCTCCCATTTCAAGCTACGTAGGTGACCCCTTTCCTTATCGTCACAAGAATTGACCTACTGTTTGGATATTGTAAGAAGAGAGGACAAACTCACAACCCTCTAGTTTCTTTCCTTGCTCTTTTAAGTCCACTGTTCTCTCTGCCCTGTCCTGTTTCTATGTTGCTATTAGGGTTTTTTTTTAATTTTTTTTAATTTTTATTGTTTTTGACGGGGAGAGAGAAATAGATAGAGATAGAGATAGAGAGAGAGAGAAGAGGGAGGGCCCAGAGCAGTCTCTATAGCTGCATGCCATTAATTTTATATATAGTTTCACTCCACAGGTGGGCACAGGGCTGGACAGGTCAGGAATTGGTTGGGCGCCTCCCACATGGGGATTACACCCAGGACAGGAGCTGAACCAGGGGCCTCCCACATAGGAAGCTCTCCCTGGTGAGAACTGAACCCCCTGGGAGCACACCCCAGTTCACCATATGGGTCCACATGGGCCGGGGCCGGGATTTGATCCTTGGACCCTGGGGCTGCAAAACAAGTGTTCAACCCACTGAACCATCCTGGCATCTCCTGCTATTGGGTTTTTGATGTGTTGTGACTGATGTATTTTTTTTATTGTATTACATACTTCCCAGGCTTTTCCATGATAATGTTCAGCAAGTCCTATTTCTACACCAAGAAGATCTCATTTCTGAAACCCATCAGGGTCATTAGAATGCGACCCGTCAGCTGATTTATTTGCTGCAAGGTAGGCCACAGATAAGCATAGAGAGAGATGGAATTGTTTGTGGCTAAATGGAACTGGATAGATAGTAACTCATGGAGACTGTTTAAGCAGACAATTTAACACCAGTTTATCACGTTATCAGTCTTGGAACAGAACAGACAGAATGGAAACTTTCTCTTTGGATGAATGAAGTTTGGCCATTTAAGTTGTGTAGTGATTAGAGAGCATTGATTTGGGTGTCTGCTACATAGCTATTAGGTAGAAGACAGAATGTTTCTGGCTCCCTGTGTCTTGTCACCGTAGGGATTTTGAGATTTACACGTTGGCTAGAACTACAGTTACTGCTTCTTCCTTTAATGGTCTGTTCTTAAAATATTTGTAGGCTGGAGTCTCTAACTATTTATGAAACATCTTCTTAGAGTCAAGTATGAATAGAGAGGCCAAATATTATAATACTTAAGGACACACAAAATATTAACTACATAGAGAAATAACTTGTCACATATAAGAAGAGAAAGTTGGTTTATTATGTTACAGTTAATCAAATATACTTTCTGAGCCGTTCCTGAGGATAGCAATAGCGATTTCTATCAAAACCCTTCTCTTTCATCCTGTATCCGTTACCCAATGCTGTGTAACAAGCCAGTCCCAAACTCAATGGTGTCTCACAACAGTGATCATTATTTGTGAGGGGCAGGCATTCAGGAAGGTTCTGCTAGCCTGACTCGCCTTGGGGTCTGCAGCATGGCTGCTATTAGACAGTAGTGAGGGCGGGGATGTGGAAGGCTGGAGAGCTGGGCTGTAACAGGCATCTCTCTATTTTCAAGTGGTCTTGGGGCCTCTCCTGCGGTCTTCCTACGTAGATCAACTTGGGATTCCTCACAGAATGGAGGCTGGCCTCCACGGGGTAGAACTTATGCCATGAGGCTTCGGCGTGAAGGTTCCAGAGAAGCAGGAGAAAACCACATTGCTGTTATGATACTGATTCAGACATCCACTCAGCTCATGCCATTTCTGTCCATACTGACAACTGTCTCTCCATGACAGGTATGCCAGACAGTTTGCAGACATGTTTTAAAAGCACCACACATCTCTAAGACAACATTAATCTTTAGATTTAAATTCAAGCACATGCTTTTTCTTTTTCTTAAGATTTATTTTATTGTTTTGACACAGGGAGAGACAGAGAGAAGGGGGAGGGCCCAGAGCAGTCTCCATAGCTGTACGTCATCAATTTTCCACATGGTTTCATTTTACACAGGTGGGCGGGAACCGTGCCAGGGGCCTCCCGCATGGGAAGTACACCCCGGAGGGCTCTTTCTTTTTAATAATCCTGATTGATCAATTGACTTAAAGATTTATTTTTATTGTTTTTGACACAGAGAGAGAGAGATACCGAGACAGAGAGAAGGGGGAGGGCCCAGAGCAGTCTCCATAGTTGTACATCATCAGTTTTTCCACATAGTTTCATTCCACAGGTGGGCACAGGGCTGCACAGGGCAGGGACTGGGCCAGGGTCTCGCCCCAGTGAGAACCGAACTGGGGGCATTCCCCAGTTCAGCAGATGGGTTGGCATAGGCCGGGGCCAGGACTTGATCCTCTGTCCCCGGAGCTGCAAAGTGAGTGCTTAACCCACTGAGCCATCCTGGCTTCCCCTGATCAATTGATTTAAAGTCTTAAGAAACACACATCCGTTGTAAAGTCCCACTGTAGATCACTATAGTCAGTGACATATCATGAACCGTAGGGAGCCTTTGTGCAAATCACATTGGCTCAATTCACGCCAAGCATCCTATGGACAGTTAATAAAGAGTAACAATGAATGAATTAATATATAATGAATTAGTTCACATATCTGTCATCAATCAAAAGAGCTCTGAAGCCAAACAGATTACAAGCCAACAGAATGAATTATAACTTAGCATCTGGGGTGAGCAAATATGTTTTAAAGTGTAATGCATTTGTTTGGCTTTGTTTTGTTTCATTTGTACATGTGATTTAGTCAAAAGGCAGTTACACATACTCAAATAACTGCCTGACTGGGTGACAGAAGGCAGAGGCAGAGAACGTTTTCTGAAGCGCATTAGCAGGCTCCAGGTCAAGTGTTTGAAATGTATAGGCTGCAGGGTCCCCCCGGCTGCTCACGGCTGATGGAAGGAGCATTGGTGCTCTCAGAGGGCTGGAAGGTAGTTGCCGTGGGGCACTTAGTGTTTGCCTTTGGCCTCTTCCTTTTTCTGCAAAATCAATGCCAAGCCACAGCCCTAGGATGTTCCTAAAATTCGAGATGCATCAAATCACAATGATTTCACCTTCATAATGTTAGAAGGACTTTTGCTTCAGGCTCCATGTTAGACCCAAATGTGCTGGGCCCTTTTCTACTTCCATGTTGGCTCTGGGTGTGCCCACCTGCCCACGCAGAGAGATTTCTATGCAGGTGTCACATGCCTGGGCCCCGGGCTCAGGGGCACTCACCAACCTATGTCCCCCTTGATGGCCCAGTGTGGTCCCCTGGGGGAGGTTATTCCCATCTGCAGCCCTGGACTGAGATATCATCAAGATAATTTGACACCAGGGGCATTGGACCTGAGCCTATTTGAGTTTTAGGAAGTTCCCTCTGGTAACAGAGGGAAGAAGGATTCAAGACCAGCAGAGGCAACCGGTAGGGACACCAGGTAGGTGCCAGTTGGTGCAGACCTGGAGGAGGGCAGCGGCTTTGCAGGTGAAGATCAGCGAACACGTGAGAGAAGTTTGCGGAGCTGATGTGTGATTGGAAACATTGCTTGGGGTTGAGGGCGACATTGGGCTGAGGCTACACCGTGGCTGAGGTTTCCTGACCTGGTAGATGACAGTGTGACTGCTGACATGAGGAGAGGAGCTTTGGTTGGAGGACAGAGAAAAATCAGCAAACCAGGGAAAGTTGCTCTTGGTTATGACGTCAGGAAACGTGAGCACCAAAAGCTTTTGCTGGTGACAAGACAAGCAAGACGGGTCAGCAAAGCGCCTTTACTTCAGACAAAGAGCTTCCTGATCTCTGGGCCCGCACAGATTGTTACTTTAACAATACTACTAGCAGAGCCAGGGTACTCCGTGCTACTTAAAATCCCGGCTTCTTTTTTTCTTTTCTTTTCTTTTTAGTAAAGACACCAATCAAGGGAATGGGTGGGAAGAGAACCAAGGGGCAAGCACCAGTTCTAGGAGTTGATTTCTCTCGATGGACCTGATTTGTTCTCAGCCGGAAAAATGTGAGTGAGCACGACCTGGCGCGTTTGGAAACGGCACAGACTTCGCCGATGGGGGTTTCCTGAAGGTGGCTCTGAGTGAGGGGCCCTTCCCCGACAACGCCAGGGAGCGTTTGGGTGTGTGAAAGGGTCATTTGATTGTCACACCGGGGTGCCCCTGGCATGTCACAGGCGGAAGTCAGGGATGCCAAATGATCTGCCGTAGGGGACTCACACACAAGAGAATTATGCTCCCCGCAGGAAGCCCAGAGCTCCTGCACCGCGAAGCCGTGATGACAGGGCTGCCCGCTGCGCTCATCCACGCGACCTTTCCTTCCGGGGACACGCACTGTGTCCTTGGCAGCAGGGGAAACCGAGATGTGATCAACCAGCCCTAAACGGGCCCAGGCTTCTGCCGGGGTCCCCTTGGGAGGGATGAGGGGCGCAGCTGGTGGAGAGGCTGGAGTTGGGGCTGTGTCGGGGAGAGGGACCCTGGGACAGAAGGGACTCAGTCCTGGCCCGGAAAGCCATCCCGGGAGCTGGAAAGAGCAGTCCCGTGACATCTCAGGTGCCGGAGTCTAACTGCCTGGGCGGGTTCTGGTGCTGGCCAATGCCCGTCCCCAAGAAGCGCTTGCCCAATGTTTACAAAGAAGGGAGAGAACCCTTGTCTGTGCCCTTCCTTCCATTAGTGGTATCAGCCCCTTACAGGACCTGTCCTTCCCCACTCACAGCTCAGGCCGATTTGTCAGTTTTTATCAGGGGAACAACCTGTCCCCTGGGATGACTGAGTAATGAGACTTCTGTGACTGATGGGGGCTGTCCCCGGGCCAGACGCTGCTCAGCCAGCATGCAGCCTGCGATACCTTGAGAGTGGGGGTGGGGTGGGGTGGGATGGGGTGAGGCTGGCCTCGCTGCTGAGTGACAGGGGCCTCTAGTGTGCCTAATGGGACACAATGCCTGACTCCCACAAGCAAGGTGGCTTAGAATGCTTGCAGCACGTCATGAGAGCAAGGTGACCCTGGACATTTGGTTGCACCTCACAAGGCTGCTGCTGCTGCTTAGCCAGGCGTGAGATAGGGCTTCTGTGGGGTGGCCTCTCATGGGACAGGCCTGCCCTGACATAAAGGTCCGAGTGGCATGCATCTTTTCAGGAAAAGCAATGAGATTCTGAATTAGAGGAATGCTAACTACCACCCCCGAGTCTTGCAAGGGACCAGCATACTTCTCTTGCCCCAGGGGCTGTTGAATCAGCTGAGGTTAGGGTGATTACGGGCACCTGCAAGGCATCAAAGAAGGGCCAGACCCTGTGCTTGGTCCTGGGGACACTGAGCTATGGCCTTCCATTAGCTCCCAGCCTGAAGGGAAGGCAGGCAGGCGGGTGATTTCCATGCAGTCAGTACACGCTGTGAGTGACAGATATAAAAGAGAAGGAGATGGCACAGAAGAGCAAATCAGTGATTCTGTACAGCAGGGAACAGCAGACAGGACCAGGGAAATGTCCCTAGAAGACAGGGATGCTGAGTGGGGGGCTTGAAGAATGAGTTTACATCAGCCAAGTGGGCCCGGGGCTTGGAAGTCGAGGAAGGAGATGTGGCATTTGCAAAGGTATGACAGTATGAAACGGTGTGTGTTTCTGGAGGTTGCAAGCAGTTCCTTCTGATTGGTCAGAGGGGGTGAGGTAGGAGCTGCAGGGCCTAGGCAGCCTGGCAGGGGCCAGGTTGCAGGGGACCTTGTGTGTCATGCTCTGGAGCCTGGATGCCACCTTGTGAATGAGACACCCTGAAGAGCCGAGGAATAGCTTGGTGAGAGCCGCGTGTCCCTGCCAGAGGAAGTGGCCGTGAAAATGCGTTGGGAGGCTTGGGAAGGGGCGAGATTGGGGCTGTTGTGATGGAGGGTCCTCGTGATGAAGGTTGGGATTAAGGCACTGACCATGGGGAGGGTACTAGGGCACATCTGTGATATGCTCAGTGGGTACACACAGCCAGCTCTGGTGGTTGGGTATAGAATACGAGGGAAGGAAGGAGAAATTGGTGGCTCTCGAGTTCTGAATTGAGTAACCCGGCGAATCGTGGTGCTAACAAGGGTCAGGTGTGTGGAAGTTTGTGTGCGGTTGAGGAGGTTGGGTATGGTGGGTGAGGAGAAAGGTAGAGATGATTTCAACTGAGCTTAATTTTAGATGCAGTGCATTGGAGGTGCTTGTGAGCTGTCATTAGTATATTCAATGTGTGCACATCCACAGCCTGCAAGTAGATACATAGATATAGAGACACAGAGAAGAGAAAAATTAGTTTAAAAGGTGTTGCTCACACCATTCTGCTCAACAAGCCTATGCCAGTAGAGAGCATGACAAGGGATACCCCAACCTTCAATTTTCTCAGGGGATCCCAGGTGCCAGGTTCAAGCATCCGGTCTTATTGTGACTCTAGAGTGGGGGTTGGCAAGATATGGCCCGTGTTATTTTCAATGGTTGAAAACAAATAAAAAAACTAATGGTTTATGATGTGAAAATTATACGGAATTCAAATTTCAGCCTTTATTGATAAAGTTTTATGAAAACATAACGACACTTGTTGCTTTGGTGATACAATGGCAGAGTGAAAGCTGAGACTGTTTTGCTTCCAAAGAATAAAATATTTACGACCTTGCCTTTTACAGATAAATTGTGCTGATCCCCGTTTTGAGATTAAACATACGCTGTTTTAGTAACATACCACTAAGCACAAGCCAAACTCAGTACAGTGTATACATTTGTACATACATAATTGTATTTGCTGTACGTGCTAGTATAGACAAATCTTTGTGAATTTTATGAATGACTTAAGGGATTTGCAAGGAAAGTTTTTAAGGAGAAGTAATGTTGCTACAAATGCCAGCTTCAAAATGTTCCTGCCACGTAAACTGCATGAGGTAGAGATAAACATATATATTTGGTAATCAATAGACTAAACTCTGTATTAGTTTCCTACCGCTGCTTTATCAAATTACATCTCACGTCATGGCTAAAAATGACACAGATAAATGAGCTTATAGTTCTGGAGCTCAGAATTTCAGAAGGGGTCTCACGAGGCTAAAATCATGGTGTTGTCAGGGCCTTTCTGAAAGATCTAGGGGAGAAGCCGTTTTCTTGCCTTTTCCCACTTTTAGCAGCTGCCCAAACTCCTTGGCCCCTGGTCCCTTTTCCATCTTCAAAGCCAGCAGCCATGGTGGAGTGTTGGTCACATTGCATCACTGTGACACTGAGTCTTCTGCCCTCCCCTTTTCCTTATACGGACGTGGACCCATAATCCTGCACCCTGCCCACTTCTCAAGATCAGCTGACTAACCTTCATTCTATCTGTAAGCTTAATTCCTCCCTGCCACGGAGCATACAACGAAGTCATACGTTCTGGACAGCAGGATGTGGACGTCTTGGGGGAGGCATGATTCTGCCTGCCACAGATGGAGATACAGTAGACTCTCAGTTAACCGGCACCCATGGGGATTGGTAGATGCCAGGTAAATATAAGTCGACTTTCTGTTAATAGGAACTCAAGGAACCGGCACTGTCAAGCAACCAGCACAATCTCAAGCAACCGGCAAGTGTGGGTAGCTTGAGTTCCGGTTAATGGAGAGCCTACTGTATTTGGGAATCAATTGACTTCAGGTGGTGCTCAAAAGCAAGAAAAAAAAAAAAATAGCAACACTCATAGAAAATGCTTGAAATTAGAAGAGGCCTAAGGAAAAATCCTTGATGGACCCCTGGGTTTAAGTGGAGAAAAAAATAAAAAATAGAAAATAGAGGATCCTGAAAAGCAGACTGGTATAGAGAGAGGGCAAGGAACGTGTGTGGCCAAGAAAGCCAAAAGGAGAAGACAGTTCTGCGGAGGCCAAGCGGGGCTGAAGAGCTTCCTATTAGATTTGGCCGTTAGGAGCCTGGTCGCTTGGGAAGGCCCAGGTCCGCGTCCTGGCCGCTTCTAAACCCCTGCGATTTGTGTGGCGAGCCAGAGGGGAGCATGCGACTTTGCCCAAATCATCTACTGCTTTTCCCTGTCTGTCCACAGTAGTGTGTTCCAGGATGAGCACTTGATTCAATCTGTGTCAACGTGAAGCAATGAGATTTGTTTGCGGGGAATCGTGGGAGAGATTTTAATGTAAGAATTTGCCAGGCCTATAGCTTGAGTCTTTGGATTCAGAGGTAGAGAATGTTTGATAATGGAGACTATGTGAAGGAGCAAGGGGGAGAGAGAAGCAGCCAAGAGAAAGGAGAGATTAAGGAAGGAGAACAGCTCCTGGTGACATCTGAACTTTGATGAAGCCACATCTGCGTCTCTCGCTTTTGGGACCCATGTATTTGCTTTATGTTGCTTAACTCAGAGCCAGGATTTCTGTCACTCAAAGTCTGAACCCCGGGCCACCAGGATCAGCCTTCCTTGGGAATTGATTAGAAATCAATATTCTCGGCTTCCTCCACGCCTGCAGAACCAGAAATACTGGGGATCGTGGTGCCCAGAAGCCTGGATTGTAATCTTCCTTCTAGAGACTTAGAGGCACACTCAGATTCAGAACCACTGCTCCCTGGCTGCAGTGTCGTCCTGTCGCTGCCCAGGGTAGGATCCCTGCATACTGCGGGGAGAGGCACCGAGCCGGGGTGACAGCATGGAGAACGGTGCTGAGAAGGGCCGGAAGAGGCAGGACAGCAGCCAGGCTGGGAGGGAGGCCCAGTCCCGTCAGGGAGCGCTCCCTAGGGCCTGGATGGGGACTGCGTGTTTTTGTCACAGGGCCGCAAACCCAGCAGAGGGCAGCATTGAGACACCAACGACCGCGCCGGCCTGCGCACCGCGGGGCCCACGCGGGCTCCAGGCGCTCACCTGAGCGATGCCTCGGGGAGCCCTTCACGCCCTGCGTGGGCTGCCCGAAAATGAGCAAGTGACGGAAATGAAATATCCAACCATTCTGTTCCGCCGGGTGACAATGAGTTTAGCATTTTATCAGCGGCGGACCCCTGCTTCCCGCCTAGAGGTGGTTTCGTGGAAGTGCCGGCGCCGCGTGGTGAAGGGCGCGCAGGGCGCCACCCCCGGCAGCACCGAGCGCCGCGGCGGGAGGGGGCCCCGGAGACGGGCAGGGCCCGGGACCCGTGCGGGAGGGAGGGAGGCACCCGCATCCACGGAGGACGCTCAGGGCGCAGGCACGTGCCCAGCGCCGCGTGGTGAAGGGCGCGCAGGGCGCACAGGGGCAGGGGAGGCGCTCTCCTCTGCGACGGGCGCCTCCTCCCACCTCGCTTCTGTTGATCAGCGGGGAGGAGTGCTTCACATGTTCTTTGTCCTCCACGCTCGCATTGACCTGCCTTTCCCTTTTCCCGCTTCCCGTCGCCCCTCAAGGCTGACATGGGCCCTGCAGGGAGGGACTCCTTTGGTCTCCACCGTCTGCGTCCACACTGTGGGTGCTGAGTCGGTGTTCCAGGAGGTGAGCCGGCCCCTCCGCGGAGTTCTTGCAGAAAACATGCTCAGATGTGTCTCCACCATGGTTCACAAGCTGCCAACATTAAATCGATTCAAAAGGGCGAGTTCTAGACCCCAAGAAGAGAGAAGGAAGCCCGGCGGGACGAACTGGCAAAACCCAGTGAGGCCCTCTTCCTTCAGCCCCATTAAATAATAATTATATCCCTGGGGAAAGGTTCCTGTTGCCACAGAAATGGAGTCTCTGC
Source organism: Craseonycteris thonglongyai (assembly GCA_004027555.1). Taxonomy (NCBI): domain Eukaryota; kingdom Metazoa; phylum Chordata; class Mammalia; order Chiroptera; family Craseonycteridae; genus Craseonycteris; species Craseonycteris thonglongyai. The sequence goes on from PVKE010002645.1 coordinate 19,839, forward strand.
TGTTTGATGTCTTTATGGCCAATATTGACTCCTTGTTCTGGATGATTATCCTCAAAGCCCCCTTCCCCCCACACCTGGGATCTCATGTGAATGGGAACCCTCTCGTGTGATAATCGCAGGGATCATAAAATGCTCACTGGTTAGTGCTTTGTTGTATTTGAAGTGAAGTATTTTATTCTGTCCTTTTTTTTTTCAAACATGAAGGGAGCATCAATCACTTGCTGAAATTTTGATTGGCACATTAAGTTAGATTTACTGGGAAAATTTTACATACTAAAAATTGTGAACCTTTTAACCATAACTATGTATGTGTATAATATATATAAACTATATATGTGTATATATAATATAATTATATATATATATGTATATATAGTTATTTGAGTCTTTAGTTTCTCCTAACAATATTTAAGATTTATTTTTATTGTTTATTGACAGAGACAGAGAGAAGGGGGAGGGCCCAGAACAGTCTCCATAGTTGACAGCATTCGTTTTCCATATAGTTTTACTCCACAGGTGGGCGCAGGGCTGCACAGGGCAGGAACTGGGTCGGGGGCTCCCACATAGGTCCCGGCAAGAACTGAAATGGGGGCACACCCCAGCTCAGCATGTGGGTCCACATGGGCCGGAGCCGGGATTTGATCCTCTGTCTCCAGGTCTGCAAAGCAAGCGCTTAACCTGCTGAGCCATCCCAGCTTCCCCCAACCTAGCAATATTTACTTTTATTGTAGAAGACTTACACTTTTTTGTTAGATTTATTATTGGATATTATATGAGTTATGATTTTATTTTACGTAGTGTTTTTTAAAATTTACTTTTACATTTAATGTAAAAAGACATTCTGTCCTTTTGCAGGTGATGTATTTGTTGGTTAAATCAAATTCCTATCTGGCACTGGCACAGGAAATGTTTGTAACTAGTCTAAGAACCCAAAGCATATGTAGAAACATGTATTTTATTTTATTTTTTGCTTTGAATGACTATATCTTGAAAATAGTCCTGCTGTTTGAAAACGTGTTAGCAGGGAGCCACAGGAGTAGTGGGCGTCCTGAGAGTCAAGTTGCTCTCTGCTCGATACTGGAAAGAATAGGGACTCGTGATCGGACCAAACTGGCTGTGAAACCCAGCTCTGTCACTCACTAATTTTATTATTTCACTTATTCAAGCTCCTCTGAGCTCCCTTTTTTTTTTAATATAATTTTTTTAAATTATTTTTTTTGACAGAGAGAGAGAGAGAGAGAGAGAGAGAGAGAGAGAGAGAGAGATACAGAGACAGAGAGAGAACTGAACTGGGGGAGCTCCCAGTTCAGCACACGGCTCTGCACAGGCTGGAGCCGGGATTCGATCCTCCGTCCCCGGCGCTGCAAAGTGAGCGCTTAACCCACTGAGCCATCCCGGCTTCCCCTGAGCTCCCATTTCTTTCTTTCTTTCTCTCTCTCTCTCTCTTTCTTTTTTTTTCTTTCTTTCTTTTTTAAAGATTTATTTTATTGTCTGAGAGAAGAGGAGAGAGGGAGAGAGAGAGAGGGAGAGACAAGGTGGGAGGGCCCACGGCCTGAGCCATGTCCGTAGTTGTACATCGTTAGCTGTGACACGGTTTCTTTCCATACGGGTAACTGTGGGCCGCTTGGGGCAGGAACCGAACCAGGGGCCTCCCGCGTGGGAGGTGAGAACCTTCCCCATCCAGCCACCCCGTGGATGATGACAGTCGCACCACAGTTCAGCGTGTGGCTTTGCGTGGGCTGGGACCGGGAAGTGATCGCAGGACCTCATGATTGCAAGGCACGCACTCAGTCTGTTGAGTTATCCCAGCATCTCCTGCAGTTGATTTTCTGAAATAAGAAGTGGCTATTGAAATATGAGAAATCCAAAGATCCACGGCATCATTTGTACCTTAACACTAGTTTTAAACGCGTAGCTTTGAGCATGCTTGGATCAGGTAAGCAGGAGCCCTCAGCTCTCTGAGCGGGGGCCAGGCCAGTCCTGGGGAGCCGGGCTGTGTTTCCTCTGTCCCCCACCTGTCAGCTGCCTCCGCTCTCTCCAGGCTTCTCAGTTACCACCCCTGCTGTGCCCCGTGGTGGGCACACAAATGCCAGTGACTTCTGGACACAGCGGCACTCGGTGGAGTTTGGCCGGTGATGTTACCTTTTCTTCGTGTGGCAGCTCACAGTATCTAATGTAGCTGGCTTGCACACCTCTTCTTCACAATTAATCCTGTCAAGTGGGTATAATAAACTCTTACAGGCGAGGAAACTGTGGTACTGCGAGTTACAATAACCAGCTGGGTTAGTGGGAGGACTTTAAGTCTAGAGTGCTTTTCCCTCCACAAGTGTCCCGAGACCTAATGCTGCCGTCATGCAATTCAAAAATGCTTCCTTCTTCCGCTTCTCATGAGGGGTTTCAGTGACGCTCCACTTGGTAATTTATGTGTGAAGGTCACCGTCACCACCTACGTCAGTTCAAACATCTTAGTTTCCTTGCAACATGCTGCTATATTTTTAAACTTGGCATGTGCTTCAGATTTTTATTAGCTAAATTTTGTATGGGAAGTACACCTTTTTAAAAAGTGGGAATAGTATATCTCTCAGTCAAGAAAATAAATATCCCTGCAGAAATCTGTGAACCTGATGTTTCAGTTAAGCTCTAGTCAGTGTAGAAGGGGGTTAGGGAAACCTGCTTGATAGTGGGGGTAAGAAACAGCCCCCGAGAAAGGACTCTGAATCATGAGGGGGAGTCTCCCTGGAAATGTGAGAGGATTCCACGTGATTCCTCCAGCACAGGACCTATGAACATTCTCCTTAAAGAATACATGCGCTCCCAACAGTGCCTCAGATTTGTGAAAGGCACTGAGGAAACTACTCGAATAAATGAGTATATTCAAATCAGAAATACTGTTCTTTTTTTTCCTTTTTTTTAAAAAAAGATTTACTTTTATTGTTTTTGACAGAGAGAGAGAGACAGACAGAGAGATACAGAGAGAAGGGGGAGGGCCCAGAGCCGTCTCCATAGTTGACAGCATTAGTTTTCCATATAGTTTCACTCCACAGGTGGGCATGGGGCTGCGCAGGGCAGGAACTGGGCTGGGAGCCTCCCACATAGACCCCGGCAAGAACTGAGCTGGGGGCACACCCCAGTTCAGCATATGGGTCTGCATGGGCCGGAGCCAGGATTTGATCCTCGGTCCTCGGGGCTTCAAAGCAAGCACTTAACCCACTGAGCCATCCCAGCTTTCCCTATTTTTATTATTTTTGACAGAGATAGAGACAGAGAGAAGGGGGAGGGCCCGGAGCAGTCTCCACAGTTGCACATCATTAGTTTTCTACACAGTTTCTTTCATTCCACAGGTGGGCATGGGGCTGCGCAGGGCAGGAACCGGGCTGGGGGCCTCCCACATGGGAAGTATGCCTAGGGCGAGAGCTGAATTGTGGGCCTCCCACATAGGAGGCTCGTTCTGGTGAGAACTGAACTGGGTGAACTCCCCAGTTCAGCATATGGGTCCACACAGGCCGGGGCCAGGATTCAATCCTCAGACCCTGGGGCTGCAAAATGAGCGTTTAACCCACTGAGCCATCCCGGCTTCCCCGAGAATGTCATCTTAAGCCATAAAGAAATTCCTGAGCACAGAGGAATTTAGAAATTTAATTTTCAAAATATCCTCGGATGATAGGTATGAAGTCTCATTTATTTCTTATATGAGCTCCCTTTCTATCACTTTCTACTTTACTTGCTGGAAACTTCTCTGTATCTTCAAATAAAAAGGATGAACAACAACAGCACATGAAAATAAGAAAATAAGAAATGCTCAATTCTCATTTTCTACCTATTTTTTTTCTTGGCGGGGGGTGGTGGGGGTGGTGGTGGTGGTGGTGGTAAGAATCTTATTGGAAATGGTAAGACTGACTACCATAAAAAGGATACAACATAAGATCAATGATTATAAATGTGAGTCTATTATGGTTTATAGGTTCTTAAGTCTTTGGCCCAAATGAATTGTATCTTAGGGGAAACTTACATATATGACTTTACACATAAATACTTTGTATATTCAAAGGTAACAGCACTGTCTGAATCTTGGGGGAATCCTGGGGCCAACAAGTACAGTTGAAATGTGAAAGAGAAAGCTCAGGACTACGTTCCCTAGCCCGTTGAACCTACATATAGGTTGGGTAGGAGTAGAACACATACTTATACTGTCGTTTCAAAAAGGGGGGTTTCCAAGTGCTCAAAGGCAGGAGCAGGGATCACTACGATTCAGCGCTGGTTTATTAAGAATGGCGCATTACACTAACCTTCCTTTCTTTGTTCGGTCATGAATGAATGTGTGTGGTGTCTTTGGACTTCAGCAAGCATCCTGTGTATTTCTCTATTATGTGGACTGGCTCCTAATTGTTAGGAGGATTGGTAACTGCCTGGAGACCTGCACTTCTTCCTTTCTTGTCCCTACCTGGGAGATGTTTTATCATGACTTGGACGTGGTTGTGGGTGGCATGCTAATCAAATCTGTGAGTGACATGTAGAAAGAAGGACAGTTCAAATCTTACATGACACTATCTGCATGTGCGCGCGCGCACACACACACTAAACAAAATAAAACAAACAAAAAATCAAAATATTAAGCAGGTGGTAATATGGCTTCAATAGAAAAAAGGTGAGATCCAGGTTCTACTCTTGCCTACCTCTCCCTACTTACAATTCCAAAATTACAGGACAGTCGTGATGAATTTAGCAATAGCGTGTGCAGTAAGCTCGCTATTTTTATGTGGCTGAGAGCTTACTCATGAAAGAACTAACGAGATACAGGTATTTAAAGGCGATTGCAAGGTTGACACCCCAATATCAACAGGCACAGAAATGCAGTTACCAGAAGTGTGCTGTCTGGAGCAGAGCACTGAGTTCATGAATCCAATCTTCCCTGTACCGGCCAGATCAAACCTAGAATGTGTTACCCCATTCTGAACCCTATGCTTTAAGGACAACACTGAGAAACAAGTGCATGCATTTGAAGTGACTGAGGAGTGGCGATGTTTAACTAGGAAAGGCATGTATGAATGTGTGCATGTGTGTGATGAAATCTGGTTTCAAATATAGGACGAGGCTGTGGAAAGAGGACTGGACATGCCGTGGGATTCTAGAAACATTCAGGTTGCAGCTCAAATGTCACCTCCTCACATGCCCAGTGGCAGCTTTTACCTCTCATAGAGAGCAGCCCCTCCTCCTGGGCGTCCATATCTCGTAGCCCTGTTCAATTTTTTCAATACTTAGTACTACTTGAAATTTTTGTTCATTTGTTTGCTTCTTCTTCTTTTTTAAAGAGTTATTTTCTTATTTGAAAGAAGGTGAGAGAGAGAGACAGAGAGAAGAGGGGAGGGCCCAGAGCAGTCTTCATTGTGGTACATCATCAGTTTTTATTTATTTATTTATTTATTTATTTATTTATTTATTTATATTTTTTTAATGATATATTTCCTTTTTATTTTATTTATTTATTTATTTATTTTTTTTTTGGAGAGAGAGAGAGATACAGAGACAGAGAGAACTGAACTGGGGGAGCTCCCAGTTCAGCACATGGTTCCGCACAGGCCAGGGCCGGGATTCGATCCGCGGTCCCCGGCGCTGCAAAGTGAGCGCTCAAACCACTAAGCCATCCCGGCTTCCCCATCATCATCAGTTTTTGACAGTTCCATTCCATACAGGTGGCTATGGGGCTGTGCGGGATGGAAGCTAACTGGGGGCCTCCCTCATGGGAGGTGAGAACCTTCCCCACCATCCTGGTGGTTACCAGTTGCCCCACAGTTCAGCATATAAGTTTGCACAGGCTGGGCCGGGATTTGATCCCAGACCTCATGGTTGCAAGGCAAGCACTCACCTGTTCAGCTACCCCAGAATCCCAATTGTTTTCTTCATTTATTTTTCTGTTGTCATCTACTAAAATATTATCTCCACAAGGCAAAAGCTTTTCTTTCTTGTCCAATGCTGTGTCTGAGGTGTCCAGATCAACCTATCGTATAGAGTATATGGTAGGTACTTAGTAAGTAATAACTGAAAGAAACAAAGAAAGGAAGAAACAAACTAAGAAAAAGGAAAATATGAATGGATGCCAATGAGCAAAGTAAAAGCAGTGAATAGAGTTACAAGGAGACCCCTTTTAATTTAACAGGAATGGATTGATGTTGGAACCAGTGATTTTCTGCAAATGGATCCCTATGACTTGATATTCAAAGAGAATATTGTAGGCCCAGACTAGAATGAGAAATGGATGCAATGATCTCTTCAATTTATTCCGACTTTGCGATTAAGCTAAAAATATATGTTATATTTTAAATTCCTCCTCCTCTGGAGGAAGTCAGCATTCTGTGACACTGACCAGGCCTTATCGGCTTAAACCATGTGGATTCGTCCCCTGGCTGTGCAGCTGGCAGTGAGGGGAGAGGTGTGACTGCTCAGTCTGTGACGGTCACACCGCTCGAGATGCCACTTCTAAGTAGCCCATGGAAGTCACTTTCACCTTGGTTTCCGTTTCCTCATTTAAGGCAGGCGAGTAACAATACCTTACATGTTGTAAAACCTAATTAAATATTTCAAAAGTATTTTCTTGATCCCAAGATTAAATGCATCTAATAAAGGCTGAACAGCCCTTTTGTTGTCTCTAAAGACACTCCGTCCTACCCCCCACCAAAACAAAACAAAAACAAAACACCTGAGTGTGTATGTGTGTGTGACTATCCTGTGAGAGGAGAAACTTAACCGAGTGTAAGGCTGGCAGTACTGTGTCCGTGTGATGAGAACCCTCGAATGAGCTGGCTTCGCCTTCCACATTCTAGCTCCACCTTGTCGAGGCCCAAGGACACTTCATTTCTGGTTCAGCAGGAAAAAGCACTGATCGTACCAAAGAAAAGTGCACAGAGTCAGGGTGTTAGTCCTTCATGCGGTTGACCAGATGTTCAAGTGGCCCTTGGTGGGTTCGCTGTTTTTTCCATCTCTCTAATCTTGGTCTCCCAAGACTGGCAGAGGTTAGGGGAGGAATGCCTTTGTCTAATTCTGTGCACCAGTTTCCATGGGTTATGTGGGAAGACAGGTTTTGATTTAACCTTCCCCGCAGCACACACACCTCCCCCCGGGGAGGGCCCATGCTGGGAGCCTGCTCCTTGTCTCCCACGACACACCTCCGGTCCCACAGGGCCTCTTCGAACACTTTGGCAATGAGGCTGCTGTTTGCTGGGCTGGGCTGGTTGAAGCAACATCTGCCCTTGGGAATATCATGACTGCCTTTTGTTCCCCGTGGTTCCACAAGTCCAAGCCAGTATTCTGTCCCTTTGCTCACTTCTCAGAGCTCTAAGGACGGGACTCAGACAGGGCCAGTTGGGGCTGGCCCCCGGCATTGACGGGTGGACTCTGATTGTGATGGGCCCACTTTCTATGGAGATTGATGCTCTGAGAAGAGCAGCACCTGGGACTACCCAGTGCCGTCTTCCCTGACCACACACGAGACGCTGTCGGCAGCAGGGGAGGAGGAGGCGAGCCCACAGAGGAAGGCTGGAGCGAGGACGGGGACCAGGGAGACAGGGTGATGTTACAGGGGCGCTGGGTGAGTCAGGACGGAACTTCCCGGTGGTGGGAGCCCCTTCCCAGACTCTGAGCAAATTAGATCGCTGTTCCTTGCAACGAAAAACATCCTGACTAGTGCACGGCCATCAGTGGTCAGAGGAACGCAAACTCCTACGTGCACGCGGGGACAGGAAGTCAATGCAGAGACGGTGGAGAGAAGTGAGAGCTGGGCTTCTGCGATGTCAGTGGAGCAGCCTGGGGAACTAAAGGGTAGGCTCTGAGGCTGTTCAGAGGCTATTGCGATAATAAACCAGAAAACAGACAGGGGCCAGAATGATGAAACTAATACTTATCAAACATTTACTGGCTAGACCCTGGGCTATGTTCTTTCCTACGAATTTGTTAATGCTCATACTAATCCTACCACACACAGGTTTCCCCCATTTTACCGATGAGAAAACTGAGGCTTGGTGGTGCCAAGTTCTTCTTTCAAGAGGTTTTCCTGGAATCAAGCTGACCTGATTTGGAAGTTATTGCTCTTTGGAGTACCCTGCAGGCTTCTTAAAGGAAGAGATTAGGCCTTAACGAGGACTGTGCATTCTGGTGAAAGGGCAGGACGTGTGTGAGGGGGATAGTGGGAAGCAGGGAGGGTCGGGGTACCCCAAGGTCCAGGGGACCAGCCTTTCTCATGACCTCTCACAAGACCAGGCATATAACAAATGGTTCCCAAATATTTCCTGAAAGGAGTAAGTTCCAGCCGCTTCCATGCAGGGCCCTTTCCTTGCTGATTTTCAGCTCTGAGGTCTTTAAGGTCCTCGTTTATGAGAGCTGAAGACACAAGTTCAAGAGCTTTAAGAGGAGGGCAGATGGTCCAGATGAGCATCCCAAAGTCTCCTCCCCTCCGCCTTGTGGGCTGGCCAAGGGGGAGGACATTTCACTGAATTTCCCCTACTGTCCCTCCTTTTCTTTTTTCTCCTCCTCTTCCTTCTTCCTTTGGTTGGTGTGGGGCTAAGATTATATTCAGCTATCTGAAAATAGTGAACATTAAAACTAAGAATAATTATTACTAGCCACCCAAGTATTTTCTCTGTGCATAGAACCAGCGGCTTTTCAAAACGGGCAATAACCACTTCAGTTCTGTAATCGCCCCCAAAGAAGCCCTTGAAACGGACAGGTTTGCATTTCAGAAATGCCGTTCACATGCTCGAATATGGACTTGGGATGCCTAAGGAAGAGGCTGCAATTGCAACGTGAAATCTCAAAGCTTGCAGGAAAGCAGGCTCAAGGCTCTGCCAAACGCTGCCTTCTGAGGCTTTTGGGCAATGGTTACGGGTTTGATGGAGGAAATGGCTCTCCCAGATGGTGGCTGCGCGCGACTGATTCCTCCGGGGTCGGAGGGCCTGGAGAACATCAGAAGGGCTGTGTGTCTGGCAAGGTAGACATGAAGAAAAAACCCCCCACTAATATGAGTAAGCCAGAGAGCAGGTGTGTGCCCACAGGGGACAGCCTCGCGTGGGGCCATGATGCAGCCCGCGCTCAGGGCTCTGGGTCGACCCGGAGGTGCCCCGTGGCCTCGGGGTTCGGGGTTTGTGAAGGTTCTTCGTCCTGGACTCCTGCCGCGTGTTTGCTGGGGTCTGTCCCTGCAACACGGTGGTCGCAGGGCTGGCCCTGGGTTTCGGGTGGTCTCACAGGTACTGGGGGGACAAGGAGGAACCTAGGCTTCCTGGCAGGGTCTTGACCCTGGGCCCTGGGGGCATTTTCACGCAAAATTGTAACATGAGGATTGATGGCGTTCAGCTGTGGAAAAAAGAACTAGTTCTTTCAAGGTGCTTTACAAGCCTTTTTAAGATAGATTCTTAGGTTTTTAAGAGTGAATGTCCAGGGAGCTGGAAAGGAAAAACCTATAAATCAGATACGTATGATTTTATTCTATACACAGAGAAGAAAGCAGGAAAGGAAACACAAAACAGCCATTTCAAGGGGCTGAGTGCCATCCTTGCTTCTGTCTCGTCTGTAGTCTGCTCTGTGTTCCCTCTGGCACGCTCCCCTGTCACAACACAGCACTAAACCTGAGGACATTTTTTTTTTTTTTCTGGTGGAGCATGTCATTTTATGTCCTAGGTAGGCAGAAATTGATTTTTGTCTGTAACGAGTGAATCTAAAATGGAAGTGGCTCTGCTCAACAACACAGTCAAATTCAAGGGAGGTAATATCTTTTCACTGCCAAACATTCCGATTCAGAAATCAGAAACAACCATGTCATCATCCTGTTCTTAAAGATTGTAGCTGCTGAAGATTGAGGGCACTATAATTTGATTTGGCAAAAAACAAAACAAATAAACCCAAAGTAACACTGAGGAGTTTGCCAGGGACTTGAGAGTCTATCATGGTTAGGAAGACTGAAGCTTGAGAGATGCTGCGATTCCTCAGCTGGTAGAAAGCTTGCCTTGCAACCGCAAGGTCTGGGGATCGAATCTCGGCCCCGGCCCGTGAGAACCCATGTGCTGAACTGCAGCACAACCGGAGACCCCCAGTTCTGTTCCTGCCCCGCTAGGCCCCACATCCACCTGTGTGGAAAGAAATCATGTCACAACTACTGATGTACAACTGTGGAGGCTAGTCTAGGCCCTCCCCCTTCACTCTCTCTTCTCTCAAAGCAATAAAATAAATCTTAAAACACACACACAACAAAACAAACGAACAAAAAACCTGCCCCCATTCAGGATTAACTAGCACTATGGCCCTGAATAAGTGGTTGAATCTCCCTGAGCCTCAGTGTCTTTATTGGAGATAATAACAAAACTTCTCTCACATGGTGGTGGTGAAAATTCAAGGAAATACGGCTGCTAAAGTTCTTAGCACAGTGCATGGCCAGCGTAGACACTCATGGCTGTTGTTAGTCATCTTTTGCTTGGAAATTCAGTAATGGAGGCAGGACAAAGAATGTGAAACCAGAGAAAGCCACTGATGTGCGGGCCTGCTGAGGCTAACTATGCTCACAGCCACTAACAGTGCCCGGCAGGACAGGGGACACACAGGGTACAGAGAGTGCAGGGCAGGACACACTTGATCTTGCTCAGGTGCCTGGAAGTTAAAGGACTGTCATCAGCTTCAGGAACGATAGGCTGAGCAGGACCCCACGGATGTCATCAGAAACAGGAAATAAAGATTTTTGAACAAACCTCACATTAAACGGGTGAGAACTGAACGTCTATTGCGGGCTGTGTGTTGGGTGTTGAATGTTCAGGATGACCACCAGGGGCTCTCCCCTAGAGGACCCACAAAGAGCCTCTCCATGGTCTTGGTCAGTTATAAGTATCTACAGGGACTCCTGCTCTACTGCAGGGTTTTCTGTACTGTTTACAACACAACACAACACACACACACCCCTACGTCCTACAGAGCCTTCCTCTCTGCTCAGCCTACCAAAGAGAGGGCCAGTAACACTTAGTACTACAATGATCTCCTTAAACTAGGTGTTAAAGACAAAATTATTCAGGACAGTTAGGCCGGCAAGGCAGGCTTCCTTCAGGACTATGGGGCTGGGTTTCAGGACTGCTGCAATGGGGTTTTGCAGTAGGAGAGAGAGATCAGGCTCAATTACAAGGGAAAACGGGACTTTATAGCCAAGGAGCAGAGTGTCTGGAGTGTCAGTGGGTGGAAAATTGCTAAGTGTGAACTTTGGGGATGGGGCTGATTCTATTCCAGCTAAACTGACTTTGTTACGTTCAGGGGCTGCTTGCTGCTTCCAAGTATTCAGAGACAAGGTGGACGGAAAGAAAAGTAAGTTTATTCCAAATACCTGCATTCAGGGCAGGCCGTAGACTCTTGTCTCACAGGCTAGGCCTTCCTGGACCATAGCAAGGCCAAGAGGTTTATAGGCGTGCTGGTTGGGGAAGAACAAAGAAAGACTGGGGGAGGGGTTTGCTCAGACAGGCTCTAGAGCTGGTCATTGAGAAATCACTTCCCGGGCTTGTTCTGTTTCAAGATAATGTTACCGGTATCTTGGATTCCAGCACTCAGCTGCCTGAGGACTAAAAAATAACTGGGTTAACGAGGAATATGTAGCCTTAAGAAAGGGAGCAAAGCAGAAAATCATTAAACAAAGAGAAAACAGAAACTATGAAGTGACTCAGACTGTAAGCTAACTAAGTGGATTAACCAAGCAGACTAAGTGGATTAACACAGGAGGAGCAAACTAAATTATTGATTTCCTGAGTGTCACCCTTACAATTTGACAGGAATCTTGATGAAGCCCTGTCAGGGTGACCAACCATCACCTGAGGGATCATGGGGGGTGAGGAATTTAGTCAGATATCCAGGGTGGGGGATTCTTTTTTTTTAAAGATATAATTTACTGTATTGTTTTTATAGATGGAAAGAGACAGAGAGAAGGAGGAGGGCCCAGAGAAGTCTCCATATTTGTACATCATCAGTTTTGCACGTGGTTTCATTCCACACAGGCAGGCAGGGGGCGGCACAGGGTGGGAACTGGGTTGGGGGCCTCCCGAGTGAGAGATGCGTTCCCCTCAAGCCAGGGGCCAAGCTGGGGGACGAGAACCAAACTGGGGGCCTACCACACGGGAAACACATCTCAGTTCAGAATTTGGGTCCGCACGGGTCGGGGCTGGGATTTGATCCTCAGTCCCTGGGGCTGCAAAGCAAGCACTTAACCTGCTGTGCCATCTCGCCTTCCCCCAGGGTGGGGGATTCTGGCTACATGAAATCAGTGGGGTTCTTGCTAAAATAGAGCTGTTAACATGGGGGCCTAGTTGAAAAAGCTCATAGGAGCCTGACTAGAGTTTGGTCAAGGAGAGACTCTTTGCCAAAGGTGACACCAGGGACCCTCTATGCTTCCCTACCTGAAACCCTCTCATAGTTCTGGACGAAGTTCTGACTGGCCATCGAATGGTGATTATGGGACTTTTTCTGTAGACTTTAACATGCCTCAGGCCACCAGGAATATTCTCCTTATTTTAGAATAAGACTTTCAGCAAAGTTCTCAAAAAGTCAATGTTTAAAAAGGCTGTTGGTCTTTTTGTGTTTTGATTTTGAGTTCTTTTCCTCAACATTTCCAAGCACTCAATGCGTAGTTACAAGTCTCTCACACCATGACTTGCAGGGATAATTGGAAGGAGGAAGACTTTCCCTCAAGAGAGTCGAGTATCTGCCGTGGATTAAGAAAAAAATGCTATTCTTCAAATGTCAGTTTCCTTATGATAAAAATCACTTTAAAATTTATGAAGGGGAAGCAGAAAGTGAAAGTTGGTCAGGTTACTTACTCCTTATTTCTGATTTAGGGCCGCAATAAAAACTGTAAGTATATGAGTTCAGTGCCCTAGCACTGATGAGATTTCCAGGCAGTTTTCTAGAAATGGGAGTAACTGACTGTGTTTCAGACCTAGAGGCCCCACAGGGCAGAGCTGCAGGAAGCACCCTGGGTGAGTCTTCTTCCAGGGGGGAGGGAAACAATGAGCGAAGACGCCATGCTTCACAAATGTCAACAGCTCTTCCTTCGCATTTGCTGTCCTTGTAAGGTGACCAGATTTTAACATTGGTAAAGCGGGACACCATTGACCGGGGGGGAGGGGTTCTTGATTAAAAATTGGGTCTATCTCCTGCCGTTCCCTAGCTTGTCGTGCATTCTTTCCAAAAATCGGGACTTTTTAAAAATGCTGCAGGACGCGGGACAAATTGTTAAAAATCAGGACTGTCTGGCCAAAAGCAGGATGTCTGGTCACCTTGGAGGTTATCACTTTCTTTTATTATCAGAGAGTTTAACAAACTAGCATGAGAATTGGGTCTCAGGTAGAAATGCTTTCTGGTTCCTGCCAGTCACCTCCCCAGGCTGAGGACTCCTTCTGCTCCTTCATTGCTGGCGCTTCTGCTTGAGGGCGGGGCGGCTGCAGCCCCTCTGTGCTCATAGCAGACCTGGCTCCATCTGTGCTTGTGGTGGAATTGGTCTCCCTGTTTCCTTGGCTCCCTTCAGACCTCCCCACCCTGAGAGCTGGAAGGGAGGGACTCTTTTTTCTTTCTTTCATAAACACATTAATGGTAAGTCATCATATATGCATTCAGATGATTTAAAACAAGGCACCAGACCAAGTTAATGGAGAAAAACAATCTGTTCAGAAGATGCCGGGATAGTTCAGCAGGTTGAGCACTTGCCTTGAAGCCACAAGGCCCAGGATTTATGCCCGGCCCTGCCCATGCAAACCCATATGCTGAACTGGGGTGCAACTGGTAACTGCTGGGATGGCAGTGAAGGTTCTTCCCTCTCATGCAGGAGGCCCCTGGTTCATGTCCCAACCTGTGCAGTCCTACATCCATCTGCGTGGAGTGAAACCATGTCACAACTAATGATGTACAACTGTGGAGGCTATTCTATATCCTCACCCCTTCTCTCTCTTTCATCTTCTCTAAAACAATAAAATAAATCTTAAAAAAAGAAAAGAAAATCTATTCAAACAATTGTACTAGAACAATTAAAAACACCTTGGTCTATCCCATACCATACACGTGCACAAAAATCAACCAAAGATGATCACAGATCTAACTGAAAAAGCTAACATGACAAAGCTACTAAAATAAAACAGAAATATTTTCACAGCCTTGTGGTGGGAACATTTTTTTCTAGAGAGGTCATAAAAACCACAAACCATAAAAGAATAAACATTAATAAATTAGGCTATCAAAATTAAAAATCTCTGTGCATTAAAAAAAGCCACTGAGAAAGTTAATATGCAATTCACAGGCTGGGGAAAATAATTTACAACACACGTGTATGACAAATAACTTACATCTAGTATGTGAAGAACTCCTGCAATTCAGTAATAAAAAGGACAACCACATAAAAAACAGACAAAAGACTTGAATACATCACAAAAGAGGATAACAAAATGGCAGTAAGCACATGAAAAGACACACAACATCCTTCAAGAAAAGCAAATTAAAATCCCCACGAGATACCACTGCACACCCACTAGAATGACTAACATGAGAGTTCATGGGGGTGATCAGATTTTTCATACATTGCTAGTAGGAACATAAAAACAGTGCATCCTTCTTTGGCAACGTCTTACAAGTTAAACATACGTCTACCCTATGACTTAAGTATTTAGCTGAGAGAAATGAAAGCAACAAGTGTAGGGATGTTTAGAGCTGCTTTATATATTATATAATAGCTCCAAACTGGAAGCATCCTGCATGATTGCCATTGGAATGGATGAGCAAACTGTGGTACATCTGAACAGGGATGTAGTTCTCAGCAATACAAGAGGAACGCACTATTGATGTACGCAACAACCGAGATGCATCGTAGACTCATGACGCTGGGTGACATAAGCCCTCTCACCCCTCAGAAGCTACATGTATAAAATTCTAAGTGAGGCCAATGGTGTTCTGGGCATGGGAAGCAGATGAGTGGTTACTTTGGGGGAGTGGGAATTGAGTGGGGAGGGGTAGAAAGACTTTCTGGGGTGCGGGTGATGCTCTGGATTTTCACGCACGTTTGGTAGGACTGACTGGCAGGTACACTTAAGATCTGGGCAGTGCGTTGTGTGTAAATTCAATCTTAGGTAAAAACAGAAAGTTCTTGGAGAAAGGTGGTCAACACGTACCAACTTCCAATAAGGTGAATAAATACCAGGGATATAATGCACAACATGGTGACTATAGTTAACAATACTTACGAGAATCAGAAATGTTGTTGAAAGAGTAGATCTCAGGAGTTCTCATCACAGGGAATGTTTTTTTTGCTTTTCTAAAAATTATATCTATATGAGATAATGCTAACTAAACTTATTGTGGTAATCATTTCACAGTCTACGTAAGCCAAACCATTACCTTCGTGTACTTAAACTTATACCATGTTGCATATCCACTGTATCTCAATAAAGCAGGTGGAGAAAAGTTAAAATAAAAGCCACAGCCAGAATAATGCCACGTTGATCACTGGTAGTGAAAGAGAGCTTTGTCTGTCTTGTAAGTGCTCCTTGGCAGAAGACAGAGCAGGGCCCAGTGAGGGGCTGGGAGGCCTGGGACCCGGGGCCAGAGCACCGCCCACCGCATTGGATTTGAATCAGAGAAAAACGCTTTTATTTCCTGACTCGTTTGAGGTATCTAGTCCTTCCTATTGGACCAGCTCCTTGCCGGGCACCCAAATCATTCATCATAAACTACATAGCTGGTAAGTCAAGGCCTGGATCTAAATCAGTTAGAGAATGTCAAGGCTTCATGCTTTTAGCTGATGGCCAGGAAGAGGGAGAACACCTGGTGTGAGTCCCCTTGCGGCTTTGTCAGGAGCATAACACGAAGCAAATGAACCATGCCCTGAACAAAGCCCAGAGAGGCAGGAGCAAGGAGAAATCAAACCACTGTCCACGTGGGGAAAGGAATTCAGAGTGGTTAGCATCAGGTTGATTTTCCGATCGTTTCCCAAGGCTTTGCGGGAGGCCCTCAGAATTTTTTATAGTTCCTTTTCACCTAGACTAGGAGCGGTGCTGACACTGTAGTGACCAACCCTTTCTGAGGCGGGACTTCTGTCTCCCTGCAGATCTGAAGAAGCAGAGCCCTGCCCGGGCCTTCGGGTGAGTCTGCAAGGGCCCTGCTTAAGGACTTCTTAGAGTCGGCTGAATCTAACCTTGAATTTTAAAATATGTATATTAGTTACAGGGATTAATTGCAGTGTCTCTAAAGTCAAGTCATTTAAAAAATGATTAGTCAGTACCTGCTGACATTGTGAGGAATGTTCGCTCTTTGAGCCTTTGTTTTATCCATTATGATGTCTTATTATGAGAAGAAATCTATTTAGAAAACAAACCCACTACCTCCCCAAACCACAAATAATTCTTCCAGCCCCTTGGGCAGCCCTGCAGAGCCTGCCATCGGGATTTCAGGAAGAGAAGCCAAACGGGCACGGGGACGCAGACTTAACCTGTGTCTCTACCCACTGGCTGTCCCACCTACTCTTTCCAAAGCTTCCTTTTCCCCCAAGTGAGTAAGTAACCAGGTGTGAAGGACAAAAATAAACAACCCTTTCAAATACCGGTAGGCATTTGCTTTTCAAATCGGTTTGTTGAGCCCAGTCAAACATTCAAAAGATGGAATTGAAGACTCGTTCCTTGGCCAGACTGGAACCAGGCTCCTCTGAGCCCTTGTCCCCTGTCCTTGCCCTGCTGTTACAGCCACCTTAGCAAGAGTCCTGCTGAGTCACAGCAGAGACAATTGCTCCACCTTTGACAGCTCATCACCCGGACCTGTTTAGCAAGACTCCTTCCGTCCTTGATGTTCGCTCTTAGGACGTTTCCATCCAACCCCACAACACACACCTTGGCTATAAACCTCCATTTATTGTTGTTTTAGAGTTGAGTCTGGTCCCTTTCCTCTACTGCAATAGTCCTGAATAAAGTCTTTCTTACTGTTTTGACAAGTGCGAGAGTAATTTTTTCTCTTTGACAGAATGAAAGCTCCATGTGAGTAAGAACTTTGACTTTCTGTTCTGCTAACGTATCCCCAGGACTGGAACGATGTCAGAAGCCCTGTGTTCTGTCAATGAAAATTTGCTGATGAGCAGATGCTGGCATGAATAATCTCATTTGTTCCTTTCATTGTGCCCATTGTATAGAAGAAGAAAATGAAGCTTACGCACCTCAAGAGATTTATTTCTTGTCTACCAGCTGGTAAAAACCATTCCACAGAGGGACTGTTCTTTGCTCTGTCATGTGTTGCAAATATCTTCTAATATAAAGAATTAAGAAATGGCTTCAAGAGAGGTACCGGTAAGCAATACACAAATCTTCAGACAATAGCAAGAGAGATGCTTATTGAGAATGTGCTACATTCAAGCCTCTAAGTATATAATAACTTTAATCCTCATGGCAACCTAATGATGCAGGAACTATCGTTATCACTTTAATACCTTTATTAAGTATAATTTAACATACAATCAACACATATAAAGTATACGATTTATAAATTTTTACATATGTATATGAGGGCTGTCTGGAAAAAATCCAGCCATTATCCATATAACAAGAATGGTGGGAAACAAAACAAGAATGGTGGGATGTCTGGATGGCTCAGTGGGTTGAGCACTTGACTTGCAGCCTTGGAATACGAGGATCGAGTCCCGGCCCTGGCCCGTGTGGACCCATATGCTTAACTGGGGCGAGCTTCCCATGTAGGAGGCCCCTGGTCCGGTTCCTGCCCTGCACAGCCCCCGATGCCCACCTGTGTGGAATGAAACCATGTCAAAAACTAGTGACATGCAACTGTGGAGACTGCTCTGGGCCTTCCTCCTTCTCTCTGTTAGTCTTTCTCTCTCTCAAAAAAACAATAAAATAAAATAATAATAATGAGAATGGTTACTTGGCTGGATACTTTCTGGACAGCTCTTGTACAGCTGTGAAATTATCCCCACAATCAAGATAATAAGCATTATCTTGACCCCTAAAAAAGAACTATTAATCATACCATTTTACTGATAAAGAGCTGATTTCATTTGTATGATGTCACATAGCTGCTGTGAGGGAACCAGGACTTGAAGCCATGTTGCCAAAATTTCAGAGTCACCTCTCTTCCCATAACATCAGTTTCTCTTGCTTCCCTCTCCCTGGTTCGTTCTCTCTTTCTCTCTGTCCCACCCACCCTCCTCTGATATTACTGATCACCCACTATGTGTTCTTGGCTCTATACTTAGATGCTCAACACTGTCATCCTAAACCAATAATAATGATCAGAGCAATGACAATCACCACTAATAAGTATGACAAGTCCCTCTAACAAGCTCTCTAAATATGGTGCCGTATTTAAAGCCACGTAGCCCATAAGAGCTCAGCTTTGCGATCAGGCTGACCCAGCTTTGAACCCCAGCCCCTACATTTACTGAGCAACCCTAGATGATCTCAGCACCTTCTCTGAGCCTTGGCATCCTCACGGGCAAAAGGTGAGTAACGATGCCCATCTCTACTGGTGTGGCAATAACACAACACTCAATAACAGCAAGTATTCAAAAAGTAACTGTGATGATTAAAAGCGTCATAGCAATTTAGTGAAACGGTACATTGCCCCAAATCCTAAGCAATGACTTTTCTCTTTCAAGCATATAGTAGTTTCTGCCCTGGTAAACATGCGTACACCGAAGAATGTAGCTCAGCTTGCCAGTCAGCACTTTGTAGAACAACAGAAATACAACAATATTGCAAAAGGATAGAGAACATTGGAAATGGTCTTCATCTTGCTTAATTTTTCTTTTTATCAGTTTACTTATTTTATTCTGACGGATTTCTTTTTTTTTTTTATAAGATTTATTTTATTGTTTGAGAGAAGGTGGGAGATAGAGAAAGAGAGAGAAAAAGTGCCAAGAGCAGTCTCCACAGTTGTACATCATTAGTTGCAACACAGTTTTATCCCACACAGGTGGGTGTGGGCTGTTAGGGTGGGGATCCAACTAGCGGCTACCAGTTGCTCCACAGTTCAGCACACAGGTCTGCACCTGCTGGGGCCAGGATCCCATCCCTCCACCCTGTGGTTGCTATTCCAGAATCCCTCAGTTTATTTTTTTTGTAAAAACTGCTTGAGCAAAAGATAGGAACGACTCTGTTAGAGGTTAGTAGTTTTAAAAAAGGAAAAATGTTCCCATCTAACCACCCGGGTGTCAGGCCAGGAGGAGCTTCACAGCCTCTTCTTGGCCGTAAAAGCCACGGTTCAGGGACAGCCTACAAGCAATTATCCCTGAGCAGATCAGCAAGAAATTTGAAAAACATTTCCCAGGTCATGTGGCCAATACAAAAATCAAGTTAGTGAATTATTATTGAAATAAATAGTGAGTTTGAATGCGTTGAAGAGACCGGTAGGTCACAGCTGGAGAGAAATTAATCAGTATAAAAAGTATGGTGGAAGAGAGCCAACATAAACGGATTTTTTTTTTTAATTTGTAAATGAGAAATAATCACAGCCAGGGTTGTTCATCTCTTTTTGATGTTAATGAAATATCATGTTGGAAATCTCAGTCTTCTAGACATCCTCCAGGCAGTGATCAGAATGTAAATAGCCTACTTTGGAAACCTGGTCATTTGCCTTCTGTTCAGGGCAAATATCTTTAGCACAGGGCAACATGAGACTAAAAGAAGGCAGCAAGCATCCGTTGGTTGTTAGATGGGAGGGGGTTGAGGGGATGGATAAGAAAGGTGAAGCAATTAGGAAATACCAATAAAAAGTCACAAAATAGTCACAGAGATGTGAATTACAATATGAGGAATATAGTCAATATTGTTGTAAAACTACGTATGGTACCAGACAGACACTAGACCTGTGGTGGTGAGCTCTTCATACATTATATAGGTGCCTACTCACCATGCTGTACATCTGAAAATAATAAAAAATATAAAAAAATAAAATTAGCATGCTAGAGGAGCAGGCACTGTACTAGACTCTGAATGCACAAAGGAATGAAGCCAAGTCCTGTTTTCTCCAGAGCTGTAACTTCAATTCTGGCTAGGGCAACTATGTATGCATATCCACAGTAACAAAAGTAAACGATAGTGGATGGCTAAAAATAAGCATGGAAGACATAGATACAAAATACTTAACAACAAAAAAGATTTATTTTATTGTTTTTAACAGAGAGAGAGAGAGAGAGAGAGAGAGAGAGAGAGAGAGAGGTAAAGAGAAGGGAGAGGGCCCAGAATAGTCTCCACAACTGTACCTCATCAGTTTTTGACATGGTTTTGTTCCACACAGGTGGGCAGGGGTCGTGCAGGGCAGGAACTGGGCCAGGGGCCTCCCACATGGGAGGCATGTCCCCTCCAGCCAGGGGTCGAACCTGAGGACTTTCACATGGGAAGCTCTCCCTGGTGAAAACCAAACTGGGGGCCTCCCACATGAGAAGCACACCCCAGTTCACCATATGGGTCTACACAGGCTGGGACCGGGACTTGAAACTCAGACCCTGGGGCTGCAAAGCGAGCACATAACCCACTGAGCCATCCCGGCTTCCCCACAAAATACTTTTATAAGGAGAAATTACTTTGAACTAAAGCAACATTGCAATGGAGCGGGGAGATGTCAAACAAAGCTTTATGCAAGAGGTAGGTTTTGAACCTCACATGGGTTGGATTGCATTAGGAAGAATATGGAGAATGGTGAAAACAAATATTCATAGAATAAAAAGCCCACTTGACACACAGAATCTTGCTGACCGTGTTTTCCTCTACCCAGTTCGCGTGCACTTCAATTCACCTCAATCCACAGCTCCCTTGAAATAGGATAAATAGATTTTATCCATCACTCCAACATATTGATCTACTGTTAGACTTTGCAGTGACTGACCCTTTTTTCTATGTTAACTATATCTTGCTAATTATAGAAATGGCCTAAGCAGAGGTGAGTGTTAAGAATGGTTCTGTGTTTTTTGTCCCATAGTTGGAGGGGTGATGTTGTTAGTCACTAAAATAGGAAATATTTAAAAATAATCATATTTGGGAGAAAGATTCTGCATTCAGTGTTGAATATATTGAGTTTGAAGTGACTTCGAGACATTTGGTGGAGTGAACTGCAGTTATCTTCAAGTGTTTTATTGCAGAGGACTGCTGTTATTGCTTGTTCACTTTTCTCTCATTTGCAAGGAGCAGCACATTTTGCAAAATATATAATGAGCATGCATTACTTTCAAATGAGAAAAAGTCATAAAATAACAACAAAAAGTGAAAATTAAGGAGTTTTAAAAATTAATAGTACTCACTGTGAGATTTTATTTTCTTTAGATCCAATTAGGTTATAAAAATGCAAACAGCAAAATACCACATGTCCAGCCTTCGTTTCATAGGCTATCTCCAACTCCTGCAAGAACAATGTGGAAAATGAAGAATGGCTCAAACACAAGAAAAATGCATCTCATGTTCACAGAAAACACAAAACGGTATTCCGAAATAGTGAGCGCCCTCCTCCCCGGGAGACTCAGGGACCCGGCACCTGCCATGCTGTGTCTCTGTCTTCCATGCGTGTCCGTGGTGGCCACACTTGTCTGTGTCGCTGGTGGAAGAATGAGTAGTGGAGAGGATTGTCCACAGCACATGCTTCGTGCCAGGCCTGAGAGCGGCCCACACTCCTTCTGCTCAGAGGCCACTGGCTGGCACTGCGGTGGGGGCTGGGAAGTATGTCCTAGCTGTGTGCAGTAAGAGGAGCAAACAGACTTTGTGACAAGCTGGGGAAGTTGTACCTCAGATGCCAAGTGTGTGCCTTTAGTGTTTCCCTGCCAGCATGGCAGCCAATTGGCTTCTTTTCAGTTTGTTCTTTAGTTATTATCTGGTTAACATGTCTGTCTTCACACACACAGGGTAGATACGGTGCAGAGAATACCAGGGCCTGATACAATTCAGAGGTATCTTTACTCACTCTCCTGGACTAGGAATCTAGTGACACTATGCTAAAGAAGATGAGGTTAGATGACATGAGTTGTTCTGACTGAATCCACCACTCTTTCAACTTTTAGTGAGTATCAATAATTACATTAGGGAATGCCAGGATAGTTTAACAGGTTGAGCGCTTGCCTTGCAACCCTGAGATTGGGATATAGAAGCCCTACCCGGGCCCGTGCAAATCCATATGCTGAACTGTGGTGGCGAAAGTTCTCACCTCTCATGAAAGAGACCCCCAGTTGGGTTCCCGCCCCACACAGCCCCACATCCACCTGTGTAGAATAAAACCATGTCACAACTAATGATGTACAGCTATGGAGACTGCTCTGCCCACCCCCAACCCTTCTTTCTCTCTCTCTCTCTCTCTCTCCCTCTCCCTCACTCTCTCTCACCTTCTCTTAAAAACAACAAAATAAATCTTTAAAAAATAATTACATTAAAATTTCATTTAGAAATTCATGATCAATGGGGATTTGTCAGTCACTGGTCCTAGAATATATAATTTGAATGTTAAAACCATATTTACGAGTATTTTCAAAATCTGTACTACACATTAAATTTTGTCTGTAGACAAAATAAATAATATGACTCATAAATACAAATACAGGTGCCACTGTTTTTCAAGAAAATGTAAATATTAGGGAGATGCATACAATGCATATTTACTTTTGAAAATTGCTGAGTTTATGGTAGCTTTTTGCCATTGAGTACTTTGTTAATAATTTAATACTGTAAGTCAAGTGATATTACAAAATTTTCAATTTTAAAAAGAGATCATCATTTTCATTTCCAGAATAGATGGAGTAACAGAAACTAGATTTACACTGCCATCAAAAACAGCCTGGAACTGGACAAAATGTATGAAATAACGGTTTTTAAGTTACTGAATGCTGTGACTGAATTGTGTTTCCCGCAAGTTCATAGGTTGAAGCCCTAACACCCATGTGACTGTATTTGGAGACAGGGCATTTAGAAGGTCATTGAGGTTAAAAGAAGTCATCAGGATAGGGTTCTAATCCAATAAGATTGGTGGCCTTATAAAAAGAGGAAGAGGAAGAGAAGTCTCTCCACACCCACTCAGGAAGGAAAAGCCGTGGGAAGAATGCAGCAGGAAGGTTGCATCTGGACAAGAGCTCTCGTTAGAATCCGATCCTGCTGGCATTCTGATAGACTTTTAGCCTCTGAAAATGTGAGAAAACAAATGTCTGTTGTTTAAGCCATGCAATCTACAGCATTTTGTTAAGGTAACCAGAGCCAACTAAGACAATGGACATCAGACAACAAAGGACAATGATCCTTGAGGGATTTGAATGGAGCCAATCCCTTGAGAGTTTCCAGGCAGGAATGGGAGGAAGGCCCAGGTTGAGCCAAGGGTGACTAAGGAGGTTCAGGTTCGCCGGTCTTGGTACTGCAGGAGAGGGTGCTGTACAGAGAGGGAATTTAGGATTTGTGCAGGGCGTTCCCTCAACGGCTCAGCTGAGTGCTGAGCAGCAAAGCCCATGAGGAAACCCACTGAGTCATGAGAAAGAATGACCTGAACAGGTTAAAGGTGTCTTGACACTTACACATGACCCCAAGCAGTGCCCATTTCTGCCAGCCCCGCTGGGAAATGTCAAGATTCACGGAGCATTGAGTAGGCTGTACAGCAGGTTCTTACCTCAACAGTGGGAGTGAGAATGAACACTGTTCTAGTCCTGTCAGAAAAATATCAAAAACAAGATCTGAAATAATCAAATGGTTTTCAAGTAACTTCATTTCTTTCCAGAACAGAGATCAAGAATATTTATTTATTATTTATATATGTTTAAAGACTTATTTTATTGTTTTTGAGAGAAGGTGAGAGAGAGAGAGAGAGAGAGAGAGAGAGAGAGGGAGAGGGAGAGGGAGAGAGGGAGAGAGAGAAAGATGGGAGGGGGCAGAGCAGTCTCTATAGTGTACATCGTTAGTTGTGACATAGTTTCATTTCACACTGGTGTAATGTGGGTCCATGCAGGGTGGGAACTGAACTGGGGGCCTCCTGCATAGGAGGTGAGGACCTTCTCTACCATCCTGGTGGTTACCAGTTACGTGCCTCAGTTCATCATGGGGTTTGTACGGGCCAGGGTGGGATTCAATCCCCAGATCTCATGGTTACAAGGCAAACACTCAACCTGCTGAGCTATCTCAGCATCCCTGAGAATATAGTCTTAATGGCAAAGTGGTATCACATCTTATGAATGTAGTCTAATATTTTTACCATATCCCCTATTTTAAACATTGGTTAGCTTATAATTTCATGACATTTCCACGTTATACTGAAATTCCTATACATACATTTTATATATAGTTCTGATTATTTTCTTACAGTAATTTACTAGAAGTTTTATGCATTAGATCAAAGCACACACACTTGGTTTAGACTTTTTATACTTCATATCCACCTGCTCTCCGTGGAGGCTGCATTAAAGACTATTTTCGGTAAATACTAAGAACGTGGGTTCTGGAGTCAGATGTCTTGGGTTTGGCTACCTGGAACAGGTATTTCCTGACAGTGTCACCTTCAATTACTTACGTGTTTCCAGGGCTCAATTTCTTAATTCGTAAAGTGGGAATAATAACACCAACACCTAGCTTCTAGAATGACTGTGAAGATTTAGTAGACCAATATGAATGCCCTTTGCAAGGTTTAAAGGCTATACAAATGTTAGTATTGCTGCCATGATACCAAATCTTATTTCCTCCCTGGTTGCCACGTGAAATATGACTGCCGTAACCGGGTCCTGCGAGTGACCATGGCGATAAGGACAGTGTAAGGGAGGCTGTTCTGCAGGGCTAACAGGACCGGGAGAGGAGGCGTCCATGCCCTGCACTGGAAATCTCTGTTACAGGAATTTATGTCTCTCTGACATCTCCTACCAACACTGCGTGGCCTGCTGGGAGAAGGGTCAGAGAGAAGAGCAGAGCCAGGCTGACTCATTACCATAAACGTGCTTGGACTTGAGGAAGCAGAGCAAGTAAGGGCAGATGGGTTAGAGGCACTGTCTGCAGCTGGCATTTACCTTCTGTGAGATTAAAATGTTCAGCTGAATGAATTGATGGCATATCTCTGTTAGATCTGCACGGGCACATCACGAAATGAAAATGTAATGCAAATGCAAACTCCCTCAAGAGAAGCTGAAAATTTTGTTCCTTCCTTGCATATTTGAAAGAAATGTAAACATCGAGGAGAAAAGACAAGTGAGGACAAGCATCTGAAGATGCATGGGGTGGGGAGGGGAGAGGCCGGCCCAGTTGCAGGGGTGAGACAGGGAAGAAAATGGCAGACAAATTGCCTCCTGGGAATCAGGATCAGATGTATTAGCTTTCCTCATGTGCTCCACGCTTGGGATTTTGCTTAGGTGGGAGGTGTGCACCAGAACATTGGGGACTGGAATCTATAACTATTTGAGGAAAGAGAGGAGAAAGAAGAGAAGGAAGAGAGAAGAAAGGAGGGAGGGAAGACTGTCATCGAAGTTAGTAACAGCAGATGCCAAAAAAACCCACAAAAAAACCCTTGAGATTCTGGCAATTGGACTTCTAAAAATGTAAAACCTCAAACATGTTTTAACTAACTCTGCAGTTTCAGGAGGGATTTAACTGAGGTTTGGACGGAAAGGGCAGTTGAATTGAGACAAATTTTACTTCTCTGAGACCTTTAAAGACAGAGTGCTATAGAATGTTGAATGGAGATGTGTCTGAGGGTGGGAAGAAAAGTCCAAGATCATTTTAAGTTTATTCAGATCTTGCCATTCTTGGGTACACAGCTGGACTTATTTTCAAACATAACTGTCAATGTGAAATGGAAACCTAAGGCATAAAACAGACTATTAATATAGCGATGAGTGTCTCCAAACATTTTCCAAGGAATTAAAATATTTTTTTCCCACAGAAAACAGATTAATAAATAGTTTCATACATTCATTCATGTAATAGGCATTGTGATTCTGAGATGACATTTGAACTGGGCTATAAATATAAAAATTAATTATGCAGGCAGAGAAGAGGAAACAAAATGATTATCCATATAAGCATGCCAGACAATCCAATTCTTACTCCAGCTCACAGTAACAGAAGGTCCATTCTCGGAAATCTCATTTCCATACTGCTTTATCTATTATGCAGCCCCCACACCTCAGGTCACCTTTCTTCCGTCCAACATTTGATCTCACTCAACATGTGTTCAACTTCCCCTGCGAACAAGCCCTCAAACTGAATTATTTCATGCAATAATAAAAGGAGACAGACAACTATTCTCTGCCAGGCATTTGTGATGTACATGGTACCTAACTTATTTCACTCAATCTTCACAACAAACTCATTTAGCAACTGAAGCTCAGACAGATTTAATACTTTTACCAGGAACCAGGATTTTGAACCCTGTTCTTACTCCTTTCTTTAAACTTTTCTGGATATATTGTATTTCCAGTTGTGATGGGGTAGGTTGCTTGGACCAACCCTGTTATTGAAAACAGCTAAAATGAATGAATGAATGGATATTCCATCAATACATAATAAATATAATATATTACATGTATTTCTTCATAAACACATTGAAGAGCTGAGAAAAGACTAGACTAACATTGCAAGGAAGCACCAATTCAAAAAGGGTAAGAGCACAGCACCAGGAAAACTACTTTTGTCTTGTGAGAATTTACTGAGACTAAAAAATTTGAACGTTTGTTTTGATGGCTGTATGAGATGTGGGGAGAGAAAACAAAAGCAGATCCGCATAAGGTGGGGCATCTAACAGAAATCCCTGCAAAATGAGCTAGGAACTTAGTACAGTGGGGAATCAGAAGATCTACCTCTCAAAGGATTGAAGACCAAATTTGAATCACGTGTGTCTTGTGTGGAACTGCAAGTCTTGAATTTCAATTAAGGTGATTTCAATATTTTTGTTTCCTTCAGGCACAGGGCTGAAGCAAAGAGAAGTGCTGTTTGGAGAAAGTATGTTACTTCTAGAACACAAATTATTTCTACAAACAACAGTTTAGGCATAATGACCACAAAGATGACTGGGCACACAAGAAAATTAGAAGACATTAGAGACAACCAGCAGAAACAGCAGACAACAGAAACAGCCCTGAAAGACGTTAGTTTCTGAAATATCAGAAACAGATGATAAAACAACCAGTCTTACTATGCTTAAATAAATGAAAGAAAGGATTATATCCTTAGTATGATGGGGGATTGGATTATTTATATTTAACAGGAATGCTTCAGAATTTTAAAGTGTCTTTAGATTTTCCTTTTAATAAGAAAAGAAAAAAGAAATGAGGTAGGGGTAATATTAGAAAAATAACGATTAAGAACACTCAAATTAGTGAAAGGCAATAAATTACATTTGCAGAATACCAGGAATCCAAGCAGAATGAATTAAAATAAAATCTAGACATATCATAGCAAGAACTACAGAAAATTATACCCCCAAAATTCTTTTTTAAAAAGATTTATTTTATTGTTTTGACAGAGAGAGAGATATGGAGAGAGACAGAGAGAGAAGGGGAAGGGCCCAGAGCAGTCCCCATAGTTGTATGTCATTAGTTTTTTAAACTAGACAGTTTTATCTCACACAGGTAGTGCGGGATCGTACAGGGCTGGAACTGGGCCGGGGGCCTACTGCATGGGAAGCACACCCCAGTTCAGCATGCAGGTTCACCTGGGCTGGGGCTGGGACTCGATCCTCAGACCTCCGGGCTGCAAAGTGAGTGCTCAACCGGCTGAGCCATCCTAGCATCCCAAGAAATATTCTGACAAGCAGTCTCAAAGAAATAGCCGTAGATGTTGTCAGTAATAAAAGTCAGAAGACAAAGAAATATTTCTATGTGCTGAAATATAATAACTAACAACTACAATTTTCTACAAAGTAACAATACCTTTTAAGCATGGAAATATAATAAGATCATTCAGACAAAGATAGATGTTGACACCTACAGACTCCCATAAGAAGAAATTTTACAGGATTCAACTTTTGATTTTTTGCCCTTAACAGTTTTTTCACTTACATTTTACATACAATGTTATATTATTTTCAGTTGTACAACATGGTGATGAGACATTTATATAACTTATAAAATCATCATTTAAACACATCTGGTACCTGCCTGACACCATACATAGTTATTACAATATTATTGCCTGTATTCACTATGTTGTACTTTACATTCCAATGACTATTGTGTGACTATGAATTTGTACTTCTTAATCCCTTCCCCTTATTTCACTCATTCTCCCAACCCTACTCCCATCTGGTGACAATCCAAATGGTTTCTATGTCTCCGAATTTGTTCCTGTTTCGTTTGTCATTTTCTTCTTTAGATTCCAACTATAAGCAAAATCAACTTGCATCTGTCTTTCTCTGTCTGACACTCCACTCAGTAGAATACCTTTCATGGCTTTCAATTAGAGCTTTTAATCTATTTAATTTGAAAGTAACTGTTGATAGATACATAGTTATTTCCATTTCATTATTCATAATTTTGCTCCCCCCACCCCCATCTTAAAGAAGTCCCTCTAGCAGTCTTTGTAATACTGGTTCTGTGATGATGAACTCCTTCAGCGTGTTCTTATCTGGAAAGTTCTTTCTCTCCCCTTCAATTTTGAATTATAGCCCTGCCGGATATAGTAATTTTGGTTGTAGATCCTTAGTTTTTCATCATGTTGAATACTTTCTGCCAGTACCATCTGGCCTGCAAACTTTCTGCTGAGCAATCAGCTGACAGTCTTATGGGAGCTCCCTTACAAGTTACGAGTTGCCTTTCTCTTGCTGCTTTTAGGATTCTCTCTTTGTCTTTAACGTTTGCTGTTTTAATTATGACGTGTCTTCGCGCAGGCCTGAATGGATTCATCTTGTTTGGAACTCTCTGTATAACTTTGGGGACTGCTCTGGCCCTTCCCCTTTTCTCTCTGTTTCTCTGCCAAAACAATAAAATAAATCTTTTTTAAAAAAGAATTTTTGGGGGGTCTAATTTTCTATGATATATATAGATTTTAATTTATTCTGCTTGGATTTTTTGATATCCTGCAAATGTAATTTATTGCCTTTTATTAATTTGACTGTTCTTAATCCTCATAAGTTTTAATGAGGCATGTGGCTACCTAGATAGAGAACAGGTTTCTTGGCCTCCTTGGAAGCTAAGTTTGGCCGCTTCTCTAACAACGCAATGTGAGTGGAAGTGACACGTGCCACTTCTGCCTTGTTTTAAACCAAGCCTGTCCAACCTGTGGACCGTGGGCCGCTTGCGGCCCAGGAAGACTTTGAATGCGGCCCAACACAAATTTGTAAACTTCCTTAAAGCATTATGAGATTTTTTTTTTGTGACTTCTTAAACATTTTTTAGCTCATCAGTTATTGTCAGTGTATTTTATGTGTAGCTCAAGAAGCCAAAAGATTATCCAGCACTGCTGAAACCATTCTCCTTCTGCTTGCTCTGTCCCCTTTTCCTCAGGCTAAAACGCAGACACAGAGCTGGTTATGTGCCTGCTCCATCCACACAGACAATATTCTAGCAGCCTTTCTCAACCGGGAGTTGCAGGGAAGAATTAAGCCCGAATGCTCTCAGGCATTATTAAGTACGACACATTAAGTCCTCTCCTATGCGTCTAGCACGGCAGGAGTTGTATATTATGCTTGGGAGGATAGAGAAAGACCGTGAGGACATAGCAAGGTGAAGACCCAGGGCTCCGGGGCCACCTCGGAGCAGAGAGCCTGTGTTTCTGGCGTCTCTTGCCAACTCTGGGCTTCGCCACCTAACTTCTTCATGCTAGGGCTTCCTTGCTTACGGTGGCTTCGCTAATAAGTGCTCACCGTAACATGGGCTGGTGACGAGCAGCATTGACTGGTCATGGGGCTCAGATAAAACCGGAGTAATACCCTTGGCAGGCAAGACAATACCTGTTACAAGCTCAGACCTAGCAGTAGAGCTGAACAAGCGAGTTTCATCGTTTCAAAAGTCTGTAATTGGAATAACAGTCATTTTCTTCTCTTGTGCACTAACTTTCTAGATGTCATAAAACACATCAGACCCTTCTTTCACTCAATTATGTATTTTTTTTTAAATATGAACAATTTCTTGCTAGTGGGGAAAGATGACAATATGATTGTGTTTGTCTCGTATTAACTCAGGAAGAGCTATTAACTCACATTTTATTTATTTCCCCTTTGACGGCAGAGTGCATATATAAACACAAAATTGTATAATATATAGATACATGATATACCGAATCTATTACATTTTTTCATTTTTTTATAGTTTGAGTTAAAGATTTCAATGTGGTTTCCTAGTGACTTGTTTTCCTCTCCCCTATCACCACTGTAAATTGTGTCTTTTTTTTAAAGATTTATTTTATTGTTTTTGACAGAGACAGAGAAACAGGCAGAGAGAGACAGAGAAAAGAGGGAGAGCCCAGAGCAGTCTCCATAGTTGTAGGTCATCAGTTTTCGACATGGTTTTGTTCCACACAGGTGGGTGGGGGCTGCGCAGGGCAGGGAACTGGGCTGGGTGCTTCCTTCATGGGAGGCACACCCCCTCAAGCCAGGGGCTGAACCAGGGGATGAGAACCAAACTGGGGGCCTCCTGCATGGGAAGCATATCCCAGTTCAGCATATGGGTCCACACAGGCCGGGGCCGGGATTTGATCCTCAGTCCCAGGGGCTGCAAAGCAAGCGTTAACCCACTGAGCCATCCCAGCTTCCCCAATCGCTGTGTCTTGAATAGCTCTTCCTATGGTGAATAATGTTTGGTCCAGTAGTCCTCTTGCTATGCCTCGTTTATCTCAAACCAGCCTTTTGCCTTTGTCTGAAGACTCATGCTAGTGGCCTCAGCACCTGGTACTGTGGGCAGCTTGTAAGTCAAGCTAGTTTTGTTGCAAAACTAGTTCGCATACAAGTGACTACTCAGGGGCCACTAGAGATGGAGTCACTTTTAATACCAAGTGCACGGTTGAGTGTGAGCTTGAATTAGAACCATGAACAAACCTGAAATTTCTTGTTCAACTAAGGAAGAGTGGAAATGAAATCAGGGACCTGTTCGTCCAAGGTTATGGGGATAATGCCATGAAGAAAATAGCAATGTCCAAATGGATGAAATATTTTTCTGAGGGGAGGGAAAGTGTCTCCATCATCTACTTTAGTGAAGACAGGAGACTTCGCTGAAAAGTCTAGGGAGCTCTGCTCAGGACTGAAGGAAGGAGGAGGCACTGAGCAGGCAAGGCTAACCTCTTTATAAGTGGAGATGGGACTAAAAGGAGTAAAAATGTGAACACTCAGGAGTTAATGAAGTCATCACTGCAACATTGATATATTGCAAAAGTTTTTTGACACAAATAAACGCACATGTATTGTCATTGTTAATGACTAGATGGTACATCATTCCATTTAGAGATGTTATTGATATACTTATTCTACTTTCTATGTTTACATATTGTATTTGTTTAAACACTTTTATTAATGTTAAAATTCTGCTCTGAACATCTTTGTACATCTATCTGTGAGTAGTATTCAAATGATCTACTTGGGACAAGTTCCATGAAATGGGATTGCGGTGTCCAGTGGCGTGCACATTGATGAAGATGCTGCCTAATTGTCCTTCAGGAAGGTTTGCTGATTAGCCTTTCATTGACTTTGTATATTACTCAGCCCACAATTATAGCAGCACTACCAGCTATCATTCTTTTTAAGTTTGTCTGTCCAACAGGGGAAAATAATATCTTATTATTTCATTAATTTAATCACTAGTGAGGTTTTTTTTGGTCATTATTGAGCACTGTATGTCTGATTTGGGGAAGTAGTATATGTTATTTCCTATTGTAATTTGACATTTGGCTACTACATGCAATAACGTTTTGGAGTTGGAAAACGTTTTTGAAATATTATTAGCCACAACGAATCACAGTGCAATTCATTAAATTGCAGTCTTTTCCTTCACTTTCTTTTCAATTACTTGCCTCTGTAGCTCACAAAGAAAAGAAAAGAAAAAAAAAGCTAGAGTGAAATAAGTCCATTCACTAACTTTGATAAATCAAGCCTTTTCTTTTTAATGGGAACATATTTCTCTGAGCATCAAGAGGCCAGGGGCTGATTGTCAACAAGGAATACGGTCATTATGATAGGCTAGCTAACCAGAAAGATGTGAAGGTCCGGAACCCTCTCCACATTATTGACAACGGCTTTATACACAGCCAGGTCCTGTGCAACAGCAGGTCAGGAAAGTTAGTGTGAGGAAGGGTAAATGAGTTCCCCCAAGCCCTCAATGAAGGCAATGTCAGGACTTGCCTTCTTTATTGCCAGATCTGACAATAAATCCAGCAGCCTCTTCATGAAAAACAAAACCAAAAAAAACAAAAGACGAGAAAAGAAAGTCTAAAGAGCAAAGAGGAGGGCACAGAAATTACTGTCTCTTTTGTAATGGTTAATAGAGGTGGCAGAACATGTTCAAATCATTCTGTCTAGCAGAAGAGAAAGGTTCTAATGAAAAGTTACATTTATGGCCAATGCTGTGATGGGCCAAAGGGACTGTGCTTTTAAGGTTTCCTTGCTTTACTTATTGCCTCTAGTGCCCCATATTATTTTTTCTGACAATCCAAACCCCATGCCGTCCTGTGGGCTGGTGTCACCTCAAGTCCCTCCATCTGCTTCAAGTGCCTTCAGGCAGGAGAAGCTGGTGGGGGCTGTGCTCGCATTCAGATCCCGTCTCACTCACCACGTCGAGCGTGGATTATCTTATCTATCTTACTTTATTAATATCCTTAGGTATTATTCTTATTTACCTCTTGTTAGTTCCCTTAGATTGGAAGGTTAATGCCCAGCACAAAGTTAGGCACACAATCCAGTTGTTTGTAAATGCAATCTCATTGCATTGGACCTAACGATTGCTGAACACAGCTCCACAGAAAGATTCAGCTAATATTTATCAAGCAGCTGCTATGTGCCAGGTGCTTCCACATAAGACAGCTGACTTAGCCCTTCTAATCGTCCTGCCAGGGACAAGATACTGGTCCATTGTTCAGATGAGAAAACTGAGGCTAAGAAGAGTTAAGCAGTTTCTCAAGATTCCACTGACAGCTAAGCTGATCTGGTTCCCCAGCTTTGAAGCTAATCTTTTCGTGCCACCCTCTTTCTGGATTTTGTGCAACACAACCTGGCCGTGGGTGGGAGAGCTTCGCATGGAGGAGAACCATTGTCACTGAAGCTGAGTGAGAGACACTGAGAAAAGACAAGTGTGATTATTTTGGCAGTTCTTCCTGACCAGACCCCATGGGCCTCTGTTATTGGGCAACAACTGATTTCACAAAGCACGCTAAACAAGGATAGAGAGGTTGCCTTTCTACTAACGCCCACATTGATGGGTTGTCAGGAAGAAAACGAATGGGCTTGCGATTGTCTTCTGCTGGCAAAATAGCCAAGTAGAATGCTCAGGGGTTATAAACATGAACTGTTTACACAATTAAAACATGCAGTGCTTAGTGCACCAAGGGCTTTCTAGCGTGTGTACAGAATTTGACTGTTTCTGCAGAAAAATGTTAGATGTGGGAAGAATATAATGAGGCTCCCTGAACGTTCTGCAGATGACATTAAGTACATTATTGCTTCATTAAAAAAGGAAAGAATCAATTTAATGTAAGGAAACAAATGTGCAGTGTCACATACCACTTCGTATAGCTGCTTCTCCATTAAAGCAGCTGCCGTTGTAGGTGGGAATCCAGCTTCATTAAGCATTTATAAGGTCAAGTTATCCCAGTAATAGATCACCTACAGTAGTACTTAGCCTGTTTCCTGTGC
The DNA here is from genome assembly GCA_004027555.1 of Craseonycteris thonglongyai. Classification (NCBI taxonomy): domain Eukaryota; kingdom Metazoa; phylum Chordata; class Mammalia; order Chiroptera; family Craseonycteridae; genus Craseonycteris; species Craseonycteris thonglongyai. The sequence continues at coordinate 53,595 of PVKE010002645.1, forward strand.
TTTCTTCATGAGCTCTTTGCCACTAAAATATTCAAAACCAAACCAACCAAGCAAAATAGGAGTAGTTAATGGATGCCAAATTTGTACATTACAATTTGAGGATGTATCTGCTTTAGAATTTGTTGTCTAAGTCAGAGGAAATAGTGGAACTCTCCAAAAAGAATAACCGCTTACAAAAGAAAATTTGGAGGTGGATAGAATTGCTCAGTTGGTTGAGAGAACATGAAAATCTGTCAAGTTTCATGAATTCACACATTGCAGCGACTTACCTAAGCCTAATGAGGAGAACACTTTTTAAAAATGTAAAGAAAACCCTTAAATTATGGTTAAATATACACAGTATAAAATTTACCACTTTAGTTTTAAGTGTATAGTTCGGTGGCATCGAATATGTTCACACTGTTGTGCAGCCATTGCCACCATCCAAATTCAGAATTTTTTCATCATAATTTTCTACTCTCCTCTCTCCATAGTCCCAGGTAACCATCAACCTCTGTTCTACTTTCTGTCTCTGTGAACTCGATAACTCTAGGCACCCTATTAAGTGGAATCATGCGATGTTTGTCCTTTGGACTGGCCTATTTCACTTATAAAGTCTTCAAAGTTTATGCATGTTGTATAATGTGTCAGAATTTTCTTCCTTTTTAAGTCTGAATAATATTCCATTGTAGATACACACTACATTTTGTTTATCCACTCATCCATGGACATTGGGTTGCTTCCACCTTTTGACTATTGCAGATTGTGCTGCTATGAACGTGGGTGGACAAGTATCTGTTTGAATCCCTGCTTTCACTTCTTTGGAATATATACACTTATACCCAGAAGTGGAATTGCTGGATTATGTGGTAATTCTAGGCTTAAAATTTTTTTGAGAAACTGCCCTATGTTGTTTTTCACAGTGGCTGCATCATTTGAATTCTGATCAGTCAGGCACAGTTGCAGTTTCTCCATGTCCTCACTAACATTTGTGATTTTCTGTTTTTTGTTTTGTTTTGTTGTTTTGGTTTTTTAATAATAGCTGTGCTAATGTATGTGGGGGAGAATGTTTTTAATACTAAACTCTAAAATCTTTTTTGTTTGTAGGGATGCCAGGATAGCTTAGCAGGTTGAGTGCTTGCCTTGCAATAAGAAGGCCCAGGGATCACATCCCAGCCCCAGTCCTTGCAAACCCACGTGCTGAACTGTGGAACAGCTGGGAACCGTCAGGATGACAGCAAAGGTTCTTGCTTCCCATGCAGGAGACTCCTGGTTTGGTTCCCACCCCGTGTAGCCCCACGTCCACCTGTGTGGAGTGAAACCATGTCACAACTAATGATGTACAACTATGGAGACTGCTCTGGGCCCTCCCCACTTCTCTCTCAACAATAAAATCTTAAAAAAAAATCTGTTTCTTTGCTTAAGTTTTTAAAATTTATTGATATCGACTTATCTTAATTCTGCTTATTTTTTTAGGTGTCATTTTACACGTTGGTGTCATTATTTGACTAATGCTGTCTCTTTCACTAGTCCGAAAGCTCAAGAAGATATGAACTGTGTCTAGCAAAATTTTCAAGCACATAGTAAGTACTCAATAAAACCAGTATCGGCTGAACATGTAACTAGTAGAATTAAATCCCCAGGCCAGACTCCATTTCTGTCTGTAGCAGTCCTGGCCCTTTGGGGAGTCCTAACAGGCCCTGCCCTTCAGGGGCTGGGCTCAGGCTGTCTCAGGGGCCCGCTGTGTGTGTGTGAGGGGGTGGGCAGGGGGGCTGGGAGCCTCCTGTTTCGAACCTGGCTAAGACTACTCCCCCTTCACCCAAGGCTGCAGCACTGTCTTTGACTTCCACAGAGAGAGCGACATGTTCCCAGTGGGCACAGAGGAGGGAAAGATCTACAAGCTCTGACTGGACAGTGAAGCTCTGGGCCCACAGTACCCTGTGAGGGGCCTGCCCCTGGCCTGTGAGCCCTCCGTGTTATAAACTTCCCCCTCCCCCACCCCCACAGGACCCCCACGTTCACGTATGACCTCAATTCAGCCGGGGCCTATGTGGCTTGGGCACCATACTCTGTTCTACTGTGTTTGCCAAGGGGAAGGCCCACGTCTGTGATTCGTCCATCAGTGAGTATGAGGCCATCTACAACCAGCCCCGGGGGGCCGGGAAGAAGAAGATCACCCACGGTCAGTTCATTCCCATCCACCCCATCGTCATTCTGGGCCACGACTGGGGCCACATCATCTGCCTTAAACCCTCACCCATCTTGCAGAGGATGCCAAAGGAGCAGAAGGGCCCGGAAGTGCCGAAGGGTCCAGCTGTGGAGATCGAAAGTGCCGGACCTGGTGAGGGAAGAGAAACCTAAGATCTGAGGGCATGGCCTCGGTCCTGTCCCGGGGCTTGAACACAGTGCTTGTAGGCCCTCACCCTGGTACCCAAGCCTAGTCTTAGCACCTAGCATGTGGCCCCACTCCCGCTCGGTTCCCAGCATCCGCCCTTAGCACCCTGCTTCCGTCCTGGCTCCAGCACCTCATCCCAGGACTGGACACTCCATCACTGTTACCACCCTTACTTTTTAAAAAATGATTTATTTTATTGTTTTTGATAGAGACAGAGAGAGACAGAGAGAAGGGGGAGGGCCCAGAGCAGTCTCCATAGTTGTACGTCATCCGTTTTCAACGTGGTTTCATTCCACACAGGTGGGCAGGGGCCATGCAGGGTGGGAACTGGGCTGGGTGGGGGCTGCCCACATGGGAGGCACACCCCCTCAAGCCAGGGGCCAAACCGGAGGGTGAGAAATGAACTGGGGGCCTCCTGCATGGGAAGCACACCCCAATTCAGCACATGGGTCTGCACGAGTAGGGGCCGGGATTCGATCCTTGGTGCCTGGAGTTGCAAAGCAGCCACTTACGGTAACCTGCTGAGCCATCCCGGCTTCCCCACCGCCCCTACTTTATGCAAATAAACTTGTGTCTACAAAAAAGAAATTCCCAGCCCTGCACTTTCTCTAATTTGTTTCCATGTTATTTAACAAATTTTATTGAACATCTGCCATGTACCAGATTTTAGATTAACAATGTCTTAAGGACACTGTTAACTATCTTTGCTCACAGATTGTCATTCTGCGACTGACTATCTTTGTTTAAGCCCTAACCTATGATGTTATAACTAGAGACTGTTTGGAAAAGCAATATCCACACTGAAGTCATTGGTCCAACTAGTATCTAGGGAGGTTGGCATTTTTAAGTTGGAGGCACATCACAATTATTAGGGAGACATCCTCAGAATACAGACCAGACCACTGTGCCACGTGGATTGTGGCACCAGGTCAGGCATTTATGTTTTTAAAGCTATTCGGTGATTCTGGTAAACATTCAGAGACAAAAGCACCTCACTAAAACCTGGCTCTCTCCCTGACTAGATGTGTGACCTCAGATAATTTACCTGTCGATATTTGACTCATAATTTGACACCATTTTCAGCCACACGGCATGGCTGAGGTATACGTTTTGTTCTATGTTTCTCAATCATGATTCTAAATCTTAGCTCTAACTCCGCCAGTTCAGGGAGAAGGCAGATGGAAGCTGAGACATGGCTCAGCCCCATGGCTTCCAAGGCAGCCTGCCATCCTGGTGGTAAAGTACCACTTTCTGCCGCTGGAGGTCCCCGGAAAGATTTCTGAGCGCTCAGCGAGCCACGCTAGCCACCGGAGCAGTCACACTGGTTATGGCAGGTGAGGGAAAGCGGGGCAATGGGGGCTCAGCTACCGCAGCCTGCAGCTCTTCGGGAAACGCAGGTCCAGCCCTACAACCTTTCATCTCTTGGTCTAAATCTTTCGACAGAACTAGAAATGAGAAATCAGAAAAAAAGAAATGTTTTCATATTTTTATTGCACGCAGATAGACCAAGTAATTTTTCTCTGAGACCCATCTCTAGTAAGTACATTTGCTAAGGGGGGATATTTATTGCTTTGACAAAATAATAGATTCCCCCCCCCAGACATACACGCTGATTCAGTTTCAACTATGTGGCAGAATTCTTTAAAGATCCGATCTTTCATATACTTTAGAGCAAGGTATCCAGCTCATTAATTCTGAAGAAAGGATTCTGACAAAATAGGAGATAAATCAGAACAATGTTATATTCTTTTTCTTGGCAAAACCTGCAAGAGTTTAAGAAATGAGCTTAAAGAAATTGCAAAGCTGAGCATTTTGTAGTGTTCAAACATGAAGACCAACAAAATGTTAAAAGTTACCAGAATGTATCTACCAGATATGAAAAATTATTTAGTAAATTGACTGCACACCATTTTTTCTAATTGGATTGGAGAAATTTCCTCACAAATTCTGTTGGATTTCTAAGAGACAGCTATGGACAGGTATATGTTTAGATTAAAAATAGGGTAAAAGAGGGGATGTCAGGATAGTTCAGCAGGTTGAGCACTTGCCTTGCGACTTCGAGATCTGGGAATCAAATCCTGGTTTGTGCAAACCCATGTGCTGAACTGTAGCACAACTTGTAACCACCAGGATGTTGGTGAAGGTTCTTGCCGCCTTCCATGCGGGAGGCCCCCAGTTCAGTTCCCACCCTGTGTGGACCCAAATCTCTGGTGCCTGTGGGCTAATCAAATGGAGGCTCTGCCCTTGCCCCTGGGTGTTCTGCTCTGGCCCCTTTGTCTAGTTCAACACCTTGGGGTAGCCAAGGCTCCATGTAGGTTTCTCTTGATCCTAAAAGGGATTGATTCCCTTGCTTGGCTCCCAGCTCTGCTATTTCTTTGTAAGCATTTCCTTTAGAGAAAATCTGATTTGTGATTGCTGCTAATCCTTGGAGAAGATCGGTTCGCCTTTCTGGCAATCCCAGCAGCATGCAGAGCTGTGAAGTCCCCTCCTCCAGCATCCAGTATGAGGAAAGAAGGAAAGAGATTATAGCTACATCGGGCTCTTGAAATTGACAATGTAAATGCTGTGAGTCTTAGTGGTTAGGAGGGGTTCTTTCTCCAGGGTTGCCTGTCAATACGTGTATGGAAGGTTGACAATTCCACTTCCCAACAGGGAGGTAGGAGCTAATTTTAATGGTATTAATAATTTGTATGTAGGCACCGCTATTGGTGACAAAATTATTGTGGTGTGGGACAGTGGGCAAGTTATAGTACTGTACTAGGCTGCGAGGGCTGCTCTAACAATGCAGATCGGGTGGGGCAAACAACAGACATTTATTTTCTCACAGTTCTGGAGGTGACACCTTTTCCAAGGTCAAGGTGTCAAGAGGGTTGGTGTCTTCTGAGGCCTGTCTCCTTGGCTTGTGAATGGCCATCTTCTCCCTGTGTTTTCTCATGGTCTTCGCTCTGTGTACTTGCATCCCCAGTGTGTCTTTGTGTGTCTAAAATTCCTCTTCTTATAATGACATCAGTCAGATTGGGTTAAGGTCCACCCATATGACCTCATTTTACCTTAATCACTTCTTTAAATTTCTGTGTGTGAATACAGTCCTATTCTAAGGTTTCGTCATATGAATTAGGGAGGGGAGGGGGCGGGCACAATTCAACCCATAATGTTTATCTTCCTCCTCGACTCTGAAATACGAGTAATTACTGTACCTTCCTCATATGATTGACATGCATATTAAATAAAATACTGCAAAGAGCACCTGACACTCATGGGTTCAGCAAGTGTTTGCTACTGTGACCCGGAGTCCGATGACAGTACTCAATGTGGAGACATTTACAAAGTGGGTGAAAGTTACATTCTTTGACTTCAAGGAATTATTTAGGAATGCTCCCTTTCATTCTACCAAAAATCTCCGAGCCACATAACCAGAACACAGAGCAAACTAGTAATCGAAGTTATTTCTAGAGTGAGAAACTGTATTTTAAAGTTGTTATTATCTTTTGTCATAAGGAAAGTTTTACATTTAAAAAGTTCCATGTAAACTTTGCTCTATTCCTGTCCCATGTACTGCCTTCACTTTTATCTCTAGATTGTTACATTTAGTTACAGCAAAAAATTTTTAAAACCTTTTTTTCAACTATAGATGTACATATATAAATCCTTTCCACTCCAAAGTTATGAAGATTTTCTATAATAACTCACTATGTCCTGTGAGTTTTCATGTTTCACATCTTTTCACATTTAGGTCTTCAACCCAACATAAACACGCTTTTGTACGTAGTATTTGATAGGGATTTAATCTTTTTTTCTATTTTTCCTCCATATGGAAAGGCAATGATCTCAATGTTTTTTATTGACTAATTCTTTCCCTACTGAGTACCCAAATTCTCTCTGATGTACCCAAGTTTCATATATATGTACTTGGATCTGCTTGGGGACTTTTTATGCTGTGCTGTTGATCAATCCTTGTGCTCTATCGGGTGACTTTAATTATTATCTTGTTTTAAAGAAGCCATTATCTGGCACGACAAATCTTTTTTCCTTGGTCTTTTTTAGAGTATATTCATCTAGATACATTTTCAAATTAGTTTCAGTAATTGATGATTTTAGTTTCATTGTACTAGAGTCAGAGAAAGTGTTCTAATGCTCCCCCCCTCCCCCCAATACACACACATTTAGGGTCATGTAGAATCGTGGTACCATCATTGTTAAGGGGTATGGCCTGGACCATTGAGAGTCTCAGTCTCCTCAGATGATTCCAGGGCCTCCCCAGTTCTTTCAAAGGGGGATTGTGGGTGGTAAGCCCTCTTGTTTGAAAATCTCACCTTACTCTTCTAGCCTGTCTTACCCCAGTGAGACCTCCACCATCACCGATATTCCTTTCATAGCCAATCTGACTTCTCTTGAAAGTTTTTATCTTTATTCTTGGCATTCTGTATTTTATTATATGGATTCCACGTGCAGATTTATTTGTTTGTTTCCATTTATCCACTGTGGTATGTGTCCCTTTGAGTCTCTGTCCTTAATCAGTTGTGGACAGCTCTGTGCTATTCCCCTGTAGTTAGGTCCTCGGTCTTTGCATCTGGTCTTCTGAACAGAGCTATTAGATGCACAAGGAAGCCTTTTGCTCTCTCCTCCTGTGTGTCTTTAAAGTCTCATTCACACACTTTATCACTGTGTCTCTCTGTATAGCACTCTAAGTGAACTGCTTAATACCACAGCCCTTTGTACTTTAATGTTTCTTCCCATACATTTACATAGTTTGTTAAGGTGTTAAAAGTTAATTTCCATGTTAATGCATATTCTTATTTCCTAGGGGTAATTGACTAGTCTGTCAATTTAATTCATACTTTTGTGGTTTGGTTAAATGGATGTTATTTCCTCCTTTATCTCTTTGAGGTCCTTTAACGTGCTTATGTTAAAGTCATTTCAGCTGTTTCAGTCATTTCTATTAATCCATTTTGTTGGGAGCATGGTTGCTTGACATGCTTGGCAAAAAGGAAAAAAAAAAGGATGAGCAGTTAAATTTGAAATCTAGATAAGCAATGCATAATTATTTTTAAAATGTCTCATGCAATATTCAAGATACACTAATACTAAAAGATTTTTACAGTCCTGCATTGTATATGACAGCTCGCTGCCTGTTCTAGCACCTTTGCGGCCCTATGGTCTGAATTTTTAACAATATAGCCCGGTAATTGTGATGTATATCAAACTTGAGAGTGACAAGTCTGCCCTACATGATCTCCCAGTTGGGAGAAAAGTCATTCCTGATGCTGTTTTGCTGGCTAGTTTCCTTAGTGTTAATTTTGTTCATGTGATTTGAAATGAGGATTTGCATTTGCATTATAACTGGGTTATTTTCCAACTTTCCCCTCTGTTTTGTTCTCCTTGTCTGGTGCCCCTAAATTAGCCCTCTTTGGGTCTCCTGGGGTCCCCTGTCTAGAAGTAGCCCTTATGCAGGTGGCTTGACTCCCACAGCGACGCTGGGAACGCTACAGGTCCGGTCCTCAAGCCAGGGGGCGCTGTGGCCCAGGGACAAGCCTGCAACTTTCGTTTCATTTATAATTGCGTCCATTTCCAGTCTACATGTTATTTCTTGTTTTTTAATTGCACTCAAGCTATTCAAATTAAGTGTGTGTGTGTGTGTGTATAATCATTGATGTGTTTAGAACAAAGAGAAGGTTACAATGTTACAGTATCTTTACAAGACGTTTTTATGGCAATATTCTAATTCCTGTTTCTTTTGTCAATGGGTTAGTGATAACCAAAGAGCACAATGAAGAATTTTGAAATATGGTTGTCCTCTAGGAGAAATTAATGACACCCATGGTATAGTGTATAGATAAGTTTGGCCAGTTATAGAAGAGATTAAAGCGGGGAGGAAATGTGTGACTTAAGAGTATGGGGACATCCCAAATCCAAGTAAGGTACTGATAAAGAAAGGCAGGATTGAGTTAAAAGTGTAACTCAGGGAGTTTAGATTTAATCCCTTGAACAAGACTCTGGAGGCAAGCTGTGACACCGGTGGGACTGTGATCCCTGAACTCAGAATGGGGACCCCATGGATCAAGAACTGGTGTTTCCAGCCCTGAGGAGACGCCCCAACCGCACATCTGCTGGGTGGGCTCGCCTTGCATTGATGGCTGCACTGAGCTTCAGAAACATTGGTGAACTGGCCTTCAAAGCCATCCATGTTATAAGCCAAATGGTGTCCATCCAAAAGTCACGAGTCCTGAAGGACCTCACTATGTAAATAGGGTCTTTAAAGAGGTAATTAAGGTACAGTGAGGTCATATGACTGGGCCCTAATCCAATCTGACTGGTGTCCTTACAAAAAGGAGAGATTTGGACTTAGACATACAGACCATGTGAGGATATCACGAGAAGACGACCGTTCACAAACCAAGGGGAGAGGACTCACAAAAAAACAACCCAGCCGACACCTTCATCTTGGACTTCTAGCCGCCAGAACTGTGTGAACATAAATTTCTGTTGTTTCAGCCACAAGGTCTGTAGCGTTTTGTTATAGCAGTGCTAGAAAATGAATATACCCATCTAATTCTTTGCACTCTGATTTCAGACCGCTTAGGGTAAATTTCTGGTTATAATTTTACCTCCCATGCAATTATTATTATGGGGAAAGAATGCACACATCAGATAACATGAGAATCCTGGCCAACTTGTTAGCTCTGTTTCCCACTGTGAATTAGTTATTCTGTTTAATGCATCAGTTTTACAAGCATGTTTAGGATGGTTCAGTCTTCAAATTCCTTTCTTACGTGTCAATACTGTAATATTGAGTTTGTGGGCCTGCAGAGTCATTTTGACACTGGAATGTTTTAACCACATCTCCTGTTGTGTGATATAAAGTAAGTATTCAGTTTTTACAAGTGTTTTTTTTCCCCCAAAATATATGCACAACAGATAGTCCCATCTTACTCTCAACTCCTTACCTACTGAAGCTTTTGGTTGAAGATGAGATGGTAAAATGGGAAAAGGTTTGGGTATAGGATGAGGATGACAGGTATTCAAATGACTTAGTTAAAAAAAAAACCTTAAACTTTAGTAGTTTATTTTGGGGCTGCATTAAATATCCTAAAAGTCACTTTCATTTGGCTATATAAAAATAGTAGCATCAAAATTTTTGCCTTGGCAAGGCTATGTTGGCACATAAATCAGTGGGGACAGAAATAAAAACAGCTGAAGAGGTAATTGTACCAAAGTCATTCTGTGTACTTGAACTTGACAGCTTTTGAATTAAAGTTCCTATTATGAGTAGCCTCATGAGCTAGCTTGTTTTTCAATGATTGAAGGTAAAGTTTAGTTAATGTCTTTTATTTTTTTCCTACTGTGATTATGGGGAAAATCAATAGGTTTCACTTGAATTATCAGTTATCTATAATACAAATAGGATCCGACTAGCTAGGAGAGGTTCTGTGTTCAACGATGTTGAACTCATATAGCACTAGAATTAGAAACGTGTGTTTCTGTGCCATCTACTTATACACTTAAAAGTTTCCAAGTCACTGTTAAGAAAGGTGGAATTCAATTGACAATAGAGAGTGCTGTTGTCCTAAAGTTTTTACATGCCTTTAGAATAATAGTTATGACTTTGTCGTGGTCGAGGGAGGCTGACCTGGGAAAGAAACTGGATCCCATGTCCGTGCCAATGGGTAGAGGGATATGAGTCTTGTTTCTTCACGGAAAGCTGACCTTGGGGTGACCTCCTACTGCCTCTGAGTTACTCCACTCTTTGTTCACCTAACTTTTTGGGTCCCTTCTAGGTGTGTGAACATGGTGACTGATCAGTGGACATCCAACCCTTATTTGTGAGTCATTCATCTTATGAAGTGCAGATCGGCCCAATGGAGCAGGATTTGAGTGTCACAGAACCACAAATTCTTAACTTTCTCCTCTCTAGGTTTACCCTGGGGTTTGACATACCTTTGCCATGAATTTAGAGAACATTGGCACTAAACTTATGGACCTGGGATTCAGGGAGGACTTTATGAATCTGACCTCAATGGCAAGGGAAGTAAAAGCACAAATAAACAAATGGGACCTTATTAAGCTAGAGTCCTCCCCATGAAGAATATCTCTAACCAGATTGAATAGTGGCTTCTCTTGCAGGTTAATAGAGTAAATGTCAGCAGAGGCTCCCTTACTCTTTAAATTCATTAGGAGTTAATTGTTACGTGATAACAACTGAGTGCCATGAGAATATGATTTATAGGCTAGATCCTTAAGAGTGGCGTGGAAGATGCCCAAGGGGAACCTTTGCCTAACTACCCCAAAACATGCTCTGGAAGCCACAGTCTGCTCTCTAAACACATCTGCTTGGCCCCTCTGCTCCATAGTCTGTCTGAAGGGAGGAGTTTAGTAGATCATGCTACTTCCAGCTTCCCCACAAAGACAAAGATGCTGCCTCAGAACACTGAGCTCTGGATCACAGGAACTTTCACCTGAGTGCGTTTAAATAGAGAAAAGCTGATTTGTGAGGGTGAAGATGTGGAAACCAGAATTGATTTTATTACCTTCAAAACAAGATTGCAAGGTGGTAGTATAGATATTTTCCCCAAGAAAATGTGAGAAATATTGTAGATAGCATAGGGATTTCACCCATAGTTTTCTGTCTTCGTTGGGATCTGGCCTCTCAACTCCTGCACAAATGAAGCAGTATAGCTGAGTTCAGCTTCTGCCCCCGGGATTGGCTCTGGTTTGCATCCTGGCAATCTAGTGTGGACAGTTACTGACTGATATTGGAGAAAATTTCTCATTCACATTCTTCTATCACGTCATTCTTCTATCTGTCAGTACACAATGTTTAAAAAATATACCTTCCACCTCTGGACTATCCTAAATGCATTTTCAGTCAAAATAAAAGCACAGATGTAAGCATTTGCAACCTTCCATAATTGCCCACCATGCAAAAATTCTGCTCACTTGTCCAGATCTAGATTACTCCACCTTCTCTTTTCTAAAATACTGTCCTCATTAATCTAATTTTTTTTTGAAATCTCAGCTCCTCTAAATGTTTTCATTATCTTTCCTGAGACTTTCCCATTGTTTTCCTGCCCTTTGGCAATTCTTAGAAATAAATATCATCTTATAGTTGTAGGTGGATTTGATTTGAATTTACAGATGTTCTTTCATTTTACAGATCAGAGAGTTAGGGTTTCAGATACTTCTGTTCACTGAGATATGTATGCCCCATGAGCCATAAGAAGGAAATCGAGGCCCGGGGCTACATTGCTTTTTTCCCTACTATTTATATCCTAACAGGTTGGTTGACACTGAGGGGAGAATGTAACACCAAATGGGAGACGGTAAGTAGCCTGATAGAAGTGCTAAAATGTTTCCTCTTCTAAAATGTAAATGCTGTGAATCCTGCATTTTGGACCAAAGGCGGGTCTCAAGTCACCATTTAGTTTCTCTTTAGAACACTGTTGAGTGTATTAACCTCATACTTATGTTCAACACACTTTATTCGAGCGCTGATTAGGTGCCAGGCCTTGGGCTTGGAACTAAGTGATGTAAAACCAGAGGAGACAGTGGCTGAGCTCAGGAGCTCATGTTCTGGGGATGGAGAGAGGAACAAGCAAACAGAACACATGGCTATGACGCAGTTAATGTTTAGTGGGTTTCACCGAGCAGAAGCAGAGCGGTTCCTGGGTTTGTGGCTGCTGGATATTTTCTTCCCAATCCTCTGTGAACTCACCACAAATTCTGATCCATAGCTTTGGGAGAAACACAAATGCATGCCACATCAGTGCTTTACCAAAAGAATTGTAAGTTTTAAAAGCAGGAAATTAAAAAAAAAAATGTAAAAACTTCTTTATGCCTAGTGCTTACTAACTATGATTGACCACCATTTGTACTTATCAAATCATGGGAAACAGGTTTAAAAATACTCATGTGTTGTTGTTAGCTATAAACTTGGGATTTGCAAGTGAGATTTTCCACTGGATTCTCAAATCCTGGTGAGGTAGTTTTAGCTCTGAAGGGATGTTTCTAAATTTATATTATAGTTTCCTTTACTGGTTTTATAAGGCATGGACCGCTAGCATGATCCTTGAACCAGAAGCAAATGATATATTTCACATATAATTGAAATATATATGTTATATTTTATATAGTTCATACATGTTGTCAAAGTGTATATATATGTGTGTGTGTGTGTGTGTGTGTGTGTGTGTATACACTTTGAAAATTTAGTTCATGAACTCACCCTAGAAAAAGTGCTACATGCTTCATTGCTAAATGTCACTACAGTCACCTTGGAAGTACTCCCCTTGGGAAGCTATGCAACGACACAAGTGCTTAGTTCACCCTTCAAAGCAATTTTGGAACTCTCTCTCTGGAATGGCCATCAGAGCTGTTGTTGTATTAACTTTGTTGTCCTGAATGTCACCAAAATGTCTTCCTTTCAAAATTTCCTTTATCTTTGGGTAAAGAAACAAATCATTGGGGGCCAGATCATGTGAGTAGGGAGAGTGTTTTAATATAGTTAGTTGTTTACACTGGCTAAAAACTCCTTCACAGACAGTGTCGTGTGAGCTGGTGCATTGTCGTGATGTGAGAGTCATGAGTTGGTAGCGAAAAGTTCAAGTCATTTTCAATTAACTTTTACGCAGCCTTTTCAGCACTTCCAAACAGGTTGACTGTTGTCTAGTTGGTACAAATTCATAATGTACAATCCCTCTGATATAAAAAAATATTAGCAACATTATTTTGACTCTTGATTTGTACTGATGGAATATTTTTGGTTGTGAAGAATTGGCTGACTTCCATTGTGCTTTGTTTCAATGTTGTTTTGGTACACACATGTTCCATCACCAGTGATAATACAGCTCAAAATATTATCTTGTTCCTCCAAAAGGACTTGGTAAACTCAAACCCTGACATTCTAGCAACGGCACACAAAAACACACAACAACAGTAATGAACACCACTCAGCAAGACACCACCACAAGCCTACACGAACACAGCTGTGAGACACTGATATATCAAGGTTATGAAACCTTACCGAGTGGTTTGTATAGTGCTGCCAATGTCGGTGCATAGTGGCGAGTTCACAAACATAATTGTCAGACCTCTTGTCTCTCCTACATTTTTTTCTATGCAGAATTAAAATGGCTGTAGGGGAATATGAAGGCTATCTATTAAAAAAAAATCCAGCCATATATCCTTTATTTTTCATATTACGTGGCTGGATACTTTCCAGACAGCTCTCACATATCCTGTAAGGCAGTGTGTGCATTTCAGGTTACTTTCATAAGCCACAGGAGCTGGAGCCAGTGAGCTGGATAGCATATCGTACAGCTAAATGACTAGCTGAAATTAATGAAATTTTGGTGTCAACTCAGTCCCTTGAAAGCCCTGGACCATCATTAATCCCCAGGTCGCTTTTGTCTCTCCTGGTACTGTTTCCTCCTGAGCAGCAATTGCTAAATGTCGTGTAAAGGACATAGTCATACCCACTATTTCCAATTATCCCATGAAAGATGGTGTAACCGTTGGGTGTCTAATAGTATCTCCAAAAGGTCACCTTTGCCTATTGCTCAAGACATTTCATGGTAGCTTTTTAAGAAGGAGAAAAAATTTCCCCCCAAATTTCCAATTGGAGATACAAGGGTGATAACAACTAACTTCAACTGCAGTGAACGTAATCACTAGATTTGTTTTGGCTTTAAAAGTGTTGCAGGGAAAGCTGGGATGGTTCAGCGGGTTAAGCGCTTGCTTTGAAACCCCGGGGACTGAGGATCGAATCCCGGCCCCGGCCCATGCAGACCCACATGCTGAACTGGGGTGTGCCCCCAGTTCAGTTCTTGCCAGGGCCTATGCGGGAGGCTCCTGGCCCAGTTCCTGTCCTGTGCAGCCCCGTGCCCACCTGTGGAGTGAAACTATATGGAAAACTAATGTTGTCAACTATGGAGACTGCTCTGGGCCCTCCCCCTTCTCTTTGTCTCTCTCTGTCTCTGTTTCTCTCTGTCAAAAATCAATAAAATAAATCTTTAAAACAAAAAAGTGTTGCAAATGGAAAAGAGGTGCTTACTAAAGTAAAATTAATAAGTTCCAGAAATGAAAAGTCAGAAGCTGGTCCAAATAATATTAACAAACAAGCAAACAAAAAAATCACCAGCTCTTTTCAAGATAGCTAAATCAATTAGTGAAGAGTAAATACTACTTTTAAAAAGAAAATCAGCCCCCACTATATTGTTCAAAGGTACTGTTAGAAGTTGTGTTTTTGAAGAGTGACTGCAGTCTTATCTTGGAACATCTAAAATGTTCAAAATGTATTTTTTTAATTAAACCAAAATTTCAAACTTTTTAGACTCATGAAGTTTTCCAATTTGAGTCTTGACCCTTAAAACTGGATGACATTCCTCACATCCAGCATTTTATTTTTAAAGATTTATTTTTTTTTTAAGTTTATTTTTATTGTTGTTGTTGTTGTTTTTGTTTGTTTTTTTTTGATAGAGAGGGAGAGACAGACAGGGGGGAGGACCCAGAGCAGTTCCCACTGTTGTATGTCATTAGTTTTCAGTATAGGTAGTTCCACTCCACAGGTGGGCGTGGGGCTGCACATGGCAGGAACTGGGCTGGGGACTTCCCACATGGGCCCCGGCAAGAACTGAACTGGGGGCCACATCCCAGTCCAGCATATGGGTCTGCACAGGCCAGGTTCAGGGTTCGATCCTCAAACCCTAGGGCTGCAAAGCAAGTCCTCAACCCGCTGAGCCATCCCAGCTTCCCCCAGCATTTTATTTTCACACATAGCTGAGTCTATTTTAACTTGATTAGAAAGAGTGGATGAAGAAAATAACAGAACTCACTGTTATTTGCCTCAATATAAGCATTCTGTCACATTTCCTTCTCCACTTTTGCATCTTGATGAGATATCTTTTTATAACAGAATGTGTGGCAGAACTAAGTTTACCCTCAAAATCAATACAATTTATAGTGAAGAATAATCTCGCGGTCTTCTCCATGTCGACTCTTTTAGATCTAAATCAGTTTCTTCCCTGGCAATCATGTAAGTCACCCCGTAGAGTGAACTTTTCATTTTAACACTGAGACCGGGGAATGAGGGAGGATGGAGGGGAGAGATCACTGGTTCCTATTTGCAATCATTGGTTTGTTGTCAGCAGATGACCATTCTGTCCAGTGAGGACATTGGAAGGCACTGGGGTCTCAAGATGGCACCACTGAGTAATGACAGCTTTCCTCTGGAAAGTAATTAGGACAAATGAGAACTCCTTTCTGACGAGCCAGTGTTTTAGAATTCTATGAAGAACACCTGCCACATTATAAAAACCTGGTTTACCTTGCTCAGCTTCAGGGTCACAGTTAGCTTTTCAAAAGCAGGTCAATATTATCTCAATGATGGATTGTAATAGATAAGATCTGATGATAGTGGAAAGGTACAGTGCCGAAGAAAATGTCATCAATAGGCCAACGACACCTATGTGTGTCTTGAGCGGAAGAGATGAGTCCTAATAAACAAACACCAAGGCAAATCGTCTTCTAAAACAAGGTCCTATCATAGACAAGCAGTGCTCTATTGAATTAATTTTCATTAAGAACGGAGTCCACTTGGACATGAGGAACACACCTCTTAAGGATTAGGTGAGAAAGTCCCTTCCTTTCCTATAGGAGAGGTTTTACAGTCTTTCTGGTCAGGCACACGGCTGCCAAATCTGATTCTGGGAAACCATATAATCCCATTTCCAGCAAACCTCTGAAGTTCCCTGAGCCGAAACCACACCATTACATTTTCACCAGGACGCACGGTTATTTGCCTCAATATAAGCATCTGTCACATTTCCTTCTGTTTAAATAATCCAATTTAAAAGGAAGTATCTTGAGTGAACATGAGTCATGCTTCTTATATTAATTCCAGTTTTGGCTTCTGCCAAAGAATTAGTACTTATTTTCCATAAATGCGACTCAGTCATTTTCATGTTTACCTTTTTGCCATTGTAATCATATCCAAAAGAAGATGCTGAGAGAGAAGTATTGTCTTGTTCTATGGAGAAGGTCAGTTACAAAGGAATCGGTCATTTTAAGACATTGTGTAGTTCAAGTGGTTGGTACCCAAGTGTTAAGTTTTTGTGGTTCAAAGATGTCTGTGTGCCAAGCAGGGTGATGTGAGGGGTTCCCCGGGACACAGGGGTTCCAGCGCTGAAACAATGCTAAGACAGCAAGCAGACTCATGCAGCAGCAGCGAGCAAGACTGAGAAGCCCTGTGGGAGGAAGGCATCATTCCTGTTAGAAGAAAATACACAGAATATAATTTTGGAAGTGGTGTGAACATAAAACTTGTACCCTTACAAAATGAGCTCCACGGGTTCTGTGTTGAGAAGTGACTTTTCTGAGAAACATGTTTCCAGATTCCCTGAATTTCAATGAGTGACTTATAGTTAACAGCTGAGTGGTTTGTCTCCTCCACTCATTCATTCATTAAAAAATACTGAGTATCTTTTCTATGCCAGACACTGTCACTGGAAATATACCAGAGAACAAAACAGTTGCCCTTCAGGGGGTAGGTTTCGGTATTTTCTCACAGTTCCCCAGGTGACTCCATATGTTGGCGAGGTTGTGTCCTACTGCTCTAAAGGAAATCCACCCCCAGCTCCCAGCCCCTGGCATGCAAGCCCCTGGGAGCTTTCATCTCCCAAGGGTAACAAAATGCTCTGGGACTCCATGATGAACTAGCCTTTCAAGGATTGAGTCATTGTTTCCTTGAAGGTGCAGTGGGTGGCAAATAACAGAAAACCAGGTTGCATCAGATCACCCGGGACTTGTTGGGAATGTAGATTCTTGGGCCCCATGCCAGATAACTGAATCAGAAACTGGGAATGGAAACTGAAGTCGTCTCCCAGCGAGGCTGTGTTCACTAAAGTTGGAGAACCACTGGTTTAGACCATAGGGCGCATGGCTGGAAATGAGGGCAGGATCATTTCACATAGACCTATGACGAGCTACACGGAGCAGGGATGGGTGTGTGCGGGTGGGTGTTGGCGAGGCGGTCACAATGTCTTCCAGGCAGATATTGGGCTGCAGTAACACTGAATGCTTCCACGTTTTGTGGTCAAAGGAACAGCTGCCAAAGGAGTCCTGAAAAATGTCCAGATTAATTTTAAAGCAGTTCGCATTGAGGACCTGCAGTTTCTATAGGGAAGAGGCCTATTTATTATTGGGTCAGCCACAATCAGGACTTTTGTGGGGATGGAAAGTTCATGGGTCTTTTAGAATAAGAATCCAGGGTTAAAATGGGGTGTCATTTTTAACCCTCACAGTTTTCCAGACTAGTATCCTGCATTTGGGAGACTTATTTAGATTTAATAGAGACTCTACTAAATGGACGCTGGTTAGGTCTATGAGTGTGAGTTGGTTTCTGAAGGTCACTGTGATACCATCCACAGTCACTTCGATATGTGACTATTCATAAATCTAGAAACTTTTGTAGTGAGAGCCTCCCCACAACCCCAATATCAATCTCTCAAAATTCTTTGTCCTGGACTTTTTGACCCAAGATCAAACTTATAGCAGTTACCATGACAACTATCTGAAAACATCTTTATCTCTCTCCCTAGGATAGTGAGGTTTTGTGAGCAAAAGATGGGCATTAATTACATTATATATCAATAGCTTACATTAAACTAAATCATGTTTGATCATCTCTTTGGCTCTTTGCTTATTGTTTGGAGTTTTGGTCACTTTTAGTCTTGGCTTCCTAGAATCTTTAGGAAGTAAAGCAATATTTAAGAACTATGAGGTCTGGCAGTTAAGTTTTCAAACTCATCCTAGAAAAACTGTTACATACCTCATTGCTGAATATCACTACAGTCACCTTTCAAGTACTCCATTTGGGAAGCTATGTACCAATACCGGTGCCTAGTTCACTCTTCAAAACAATTTTGGAAGTCTTTTTCTGGAATAGTCATCAAGGCCGTGATCCTATTACTCTTGATGTCCTGAATGTCATCAAAATGTCTTTCTTTTAATATTTCCTTTATCTTCGAGTAAAGAAAAAAATCACTGGGGGTCAGATCAGGTGAGTGAGGAGGGTATTCCAATACAGTTATTTATTTACTGGCTGAAAACTCTCTCACAAAACAAAAAACAAACAAAACCCCCCTCACAGACAGTGCCATGTGAGCTGATGCATTGTTGTGAGAGGCAAGAGCCATGAATTGTTGGTGGAAAGTTCAGGTTATTTTTGTCTAACTTTGTCACACAGCCTTTTCAGCCCTTCGAAATAGTCAACTTGGTTGACTGTTCAGTTGGTACAAATTCATAACAAACAATTCTTATATCAAAAAAAAGGTTATCAGCATCATTTTGACTCTTGCGTTTGACTGACAGAACTTGTTTGGTTGTGGGGAATTGGCTGACTTCCATTGTGCACTTGGGTGCTTTGTTTCAGGGTCGTATAGGTACGCCCACATTTTATCAGCAAAGGTAACATGGCCGAAAACATCACCTACTTCTCCAAAACATCTTGGCAAACTTAAATTCTGACATTCTCATAACGGCACACAGAAACACGCAACAACAATAATGAACACCACTCAGCAAGACACCACCACATGTCAACATGAACATAGCGGTGAGAGTCTGATATACCAAGGTTTATCTGTTGTTTGCACAGTGCAGCCAAAGTAAGGTCGTGGGGGTAAGTTTGCGAACTTAATTGTCAGACCTTTGCACGTAACCATATAAAACTGCAATAGGATAAAATACTACAACTATTTTCTAGCATGTCTGAAGATAGTAATTTTTCTAATATCTTCCAAGAAACCATTACTTATTGATCAAATGACAAACTCCTTAGCAGACATGTAAACATCTGAAAGTTTGAAACTTTATAAGGAAATAACTTAAGAGGGAGTTTTACACACACTGTTTCTTTCCAATAAGTGAAAAAGTTAGGAGGTAGGAGATATTAGTTTACCTATCAGACGAGCTAAGCAAGAGTTTGTCATTTTGCATTTCAATAGTAAATACAGTTAACAATGTCACATATTCTGAAATCCGTTTGCCTTGTGAGGTACCTAAGATTGCTAGGTATTTGACATTTATATGCATGGTATTTGGTGGTGTACAGACATGGAGTGGATGTATTTTCCCCCCTCAACACGGCTGTCAGCCGTTTTCTGTCTACTCTCTATTTCTCATTCTTAATGAAATCTCAGGAAGAACCCATAGCTTTTTATAACTTCCAGTTATTTAAAAATCGAGATCAGTTTAGTTTGGTTCAAAACTTCCAACTCATTTCTGGCTTCTGGCTTATCTCTGTCTCTTCTCCCAGAGCCAGACGCCTTCCAAGCCTGCCTCCTGCGCTGTCTCTCCCAGCCGGGTACCCCAGCCTCTCATGGCTGAGGTCTTTTTTCCTGGCAGCCGGTCCTCTTGGCTGAGCAAAGAGCCTGCTACATGCCCAGGAGGAAGTGTGCTCATCCTGGCCACACCCAGGGATGCCCCTGGCTCCATTCTCAGCCTGATGAGTCTGCTGCCCAGGGCTGCACATGGCTGACATCCACCGACAACATGATATACCAGCCCGTGCTCTCTGCACACCAGATTTCGGTTTAGTTTTCTTGAAGGCTTTCTTTCCTTTCATTTTTGAGTGGAGTCCCCACAAAGACAGAGAGAGAGAGAAAAAGAGAGAGAGAGAGAGAGAGAGAGAAAGGGGGAGGGCCCAGGGCAGTCTCCATAGTTGTATATCCTTAGTTGTGACGTGGTTTCATTCCACACAGGTGGATGTGGGGCCACACAGGGCAGGAACTGAACCAGGGGCCTCCCGCTTGGGAGATCAGAATCTTCACCACTGAGCCATCCTGGCGGTTGCCAGTTGCTCCACAGTTCAACATATGGGGTTGCACGGGTCTGGGCCAGGGATCGAATCCTGGACCTTGCGATTGTGAGGCCAGTGCTCAATCACTAAGCTATCCTGACATTTCTGTAAATGACATTTTTCTTTCCAAATTCTACTTGGGAAGGAGTGAGCAGAGGGGGTGGGGTTGCAGTTTGGATGCACAGCAGAGGTGGTGGACTGTTTGCTAGTAAGCTATGGAGGAGATGTCTGGCTTACAGTTATGTACAAATTCCTTGAGGACAGGGGCAGGTGACAGCCCTTTGCTTCAGTTCTGTGTCCCAGCTACCCACCTGAGAGGCAAGAGGAAAGGGCTCACCCAGCATCCTAATGCCCATGCCAGCTCCCCTGAGGTGGGCAGCTTACCGCCGAGTACAGGAAATGAACACACTGGCCCTGGGGGCAGACGTCTCGTCAGACTAGGGAGGGGCAAGCGGAGTGGCTGGATCTTGTCCTTGAGCAGGACTGTGCGCGCATCCTCGCTGGAGGGACAGAGCCTGGTCTGACTGGCGCTTGTCATTTCTTGTCCTGCTCTTCCTGCTGGAGTGTCATCTTGGCACAGGATTGATCTCTGTGTCTGCGCATAAGTAAGCAGAGATAATTAGTTCAAAGGAAGACGTGCGTTATCCCTGCTGGGCCCATCTGCATCGCTAGAGCTTGGGCATGACTTGCCTCCGAAATCAGACAGGCCAGGGCCCCAAGCGCATTCGAGCTTTGCTCTCCTTCAGCTGCTCCAGCAGGAGGGGTGTGTGCTTCCCCCGAAGCCCCACATGTGACTGAGGGGGCGGAGTCCTGGCCTTTTAGGAAGAACTCTACCACCAATAACAAGTCCTAACTGCTGTCTGCTGTCCCCAACCCCACAGCACAGAGCGCAGTCACTCCGCCTCAGAAGAGTGTTAGCATCTGAACTCCTCCTTAGGTTGTAGATATAAGCTCTACAAACAGAATTCAATAAACATCAGGTGGGACACGGTATCCTTGCTATGTTTCCTATGAAAGACCGTTGTTTTCATTTGCAGGTGCTTCTTACGTGCCAGACTTTGTGCTAGAGTTCAGGGTGCTCAGCCTGTAGACACCTGTCTTTGTTCTCAAGCTGAGGACAACTAGATGTGTGCATTCAGTCACCATGAGCCAGGGAGGCCCAATCAAGGCATGGCATATATATTAAGACCTTCTCTTAGTTTATATGCACCACTCCATGGACTCCTTACCAGCACCCTACGGGATTAGCTCATTTGATTACACCCGCCCCCCACTTTTTTTTTTTTTTTCAGATGAGAAGGCTGAAGCTTAGGAGTACATATAACTTGTCCCAAATCACACAGCGGGACAAGGACAGACCAGGGTTCAGTCCCTGGTGTCTGCTATTGGCATTAACTGTTAACTCTTGTGATACTGACCAGGCCTTTACCAGTGTAGCAGGTATGGGTGCGTCTTAGCGGGCAAACGGGGAGACTCAGAGCTCACAGACCTCAGCATAAAGGGTACAATTTTGCTAGTTTTCATAGTTAGGTCTTTTTTAAAAAGTCAGTTGACAGAATAGCTGCTGTGGCTGCCTTCTGCCCCAGACCTGGCTGTCTTTTCTGTGTGGGGGACACAATTCCAGGTAGGCTGACCAGACATACTGTTCAAAACAAGACAGAAAACGGTACTGTACCATTTCAAATGGTAAGTATGGTCAGCTTATTTACCACCTTGAATTTAGCGCAGCTGAAATGCGATAGTACCATTGTTTTCTGTCCCATTTACAACAGTATGCCTGGGTCAGCGTAATTCTAGGTCACTTCTGAATGATCGCTGTTATCCTAAACAAGACGAGATGAGTGCTCTTGTTATTATGACCTGACTAATGGCAGCTCATAGGTGAGCCTGGCAGCCGCTCACATAGAAAGTCTGGCAGAGGGAGGAGCTAAAAGAATTTATGGAAAAGGCATCTCAGATCTTGGCTGTGCTACACACAATTACTATTTAGATAGTGGAGTGAAGACTTCCAATGACAAGATGCAAGTATGTGAGCAGCACCCCAAAATGTTCCAGTAGCCAAAAGACCTGTGACTGTCCCAAACGTGAATAAAGAAACCCATGACCTACAAACCAGAGAGAGAATTCCAACAGTGCAGAAGCCCCCCCGAGCTGCACCGAAATGCCCCAGCCCACCCCCTCCATTTGTGATGGTTTCAGGAGGGAAGAATTTCAAATTACAGATGCAGTCACCCGACTCTGTGCTATTAGCAATAACTACCGTTACAGCCCAAGAAAAGGGAACTTGAATGGACACGTTTTGTAGAGTAGTTTTATTTTATTCAAATCCAACCCAATTCACCTATTTATTTTCCTAAAGCTTCCAAATACATCTTTCCATTAAAAAAAGCCGTTATGAATTTTGAGGGCAAGGTTTTCTAGAAAGTAGAGAGTAGGAGGAAAGGATGGCTTTGTTTGTCTATGTACAATTCCTCTCTGAGGGTTGATAATTCAACACGAATATTAAGAAAGGGAGCCTTGGGGAAGCCGGGATGGCTCAGTGGGTTAAGCGCTCACCTTGCAGCGCCGGGGACCGGGGATCGAATCCCGGCCCCGGCCCGTGCGGAACCATATGCTGAGCTGGGAGCTCCCCCAGTTCAGTTCTCTCTCTGTCTCTGTATCTCTCTCTCTCTCTCTCTCTCTCTCTCTCTCTCTCCCTCTCTCTCTCTCTGTCAAAAATAAAAAATAAATAAATAAATAAATAAATAAAATATTAAGAAAGGGAGCCTTCATTGATAAGGACATCGACACCCACAAATGTCGATGACTGGCCTTGAATGCTAAGATATGAATGTCTTGTTCTCTGACACATCCCGTGACCTGCACTTAAAACGGAATGTACAAGCCAAACTCTGCGAACAGAGATCATTAGGGCCAAGTTCTTCAGAGACTCTCCTTGTTTGTTTATAGACCACATCTCTAAGTGAGAAGCCATGTCAACAGAAGCCACGGGTCATCTGGCATATGGTCAGACGGGCCAGGTACCACCAGCTGTGTCAGGTTTCTGACTGATGACATCAGAGGCTGAGGTCCCATCTGTTGAGACTTGCTATGGGTGTCGAGATATTCAGTGACACTCCTGGACTGCTTTCCATAGTTGGTGAGGAAGGAGAACCTGTTGGGGATAAGTTGGCTGCATCATAAATCTCCAGGCTCCTGAGCCGACCTTCTTTCCATTCATTTGGGCTTTGCTGACCGGATGTTGAAATAAGACTGTGCTGCCAGGGCCAAGGGTAGAGAGACAAGAGGGTGTTGGCCAAGGCACGAGAGGGGTGCTGGAGAAAGTGTGACTGAGAGCTCTAAGGCTCTGTGCCGAATGCTGATACAAGGTCTCAGAAAGGCACTGGACACGGTGACAGCAGGCATTCAGAGATGAATGAGTTCAGCTTGCGCACTGCAGGGTCCACCGTGAGAGCAGGTAGGTTTGTTTCCAGTGGCAGCAGGCCCAGGAAAATCCTCCTTCCAAATTCAGCCTGCAACCAGGCATGCTGACATTCTTCAAGCAGTCTGCCACTTGCTCCGATGTCCCTCTGGGTCCCAGGAATCTAACCAAAAATAGAGCTCTAAAGTTGAGAGTCAAGTTCTACAAATGCAGCAGCGGCATTGTTCCTCCTTTTTTGTGAAATTCCATCTCTCCTCCCAGCGCTCAGCACCTGCTCTGTTCTTGAATCGCTCTCTAGCACCTGGACCCAGCTGGGCTTCCTGTATAAAGACAAAGAAGATTACAGGTTTCTGGATAGAAATGACTGTAAAGATCATCCAGTTCACTGACCTCATTTCACAAATGAGGAGATGGTGACCAAGAGAGGCCACGCTACTCCCTCAAAGTCGTATAGTGCGTGTGGGAAATGAGCCCACACGAGGAGCCCTCACTAAGAATGTGAAAGGTCAGTGGAGCCAACACCTGCATCCTCCACAGCCTGTTCTCTTCAGTGAATGATGGAATGGGGGGCAATTAAGGAATGCACTGCAACTAATTAGTGGACAAAGTGTAAGTGTTATTAATATGGTATCATGAGCAGTTTGGTCAGAGGACCCAGAAACACTTAAACCCTGCCTTCTGTTCAACAATTCTGCATATGACATCCCTAAGAGAAATATATCCATTGGACCATGATTAGTAAGGTAAAAGAGAGTACATTTTAAATTTGCCCAGGCTTTGTTCCCAAATGTAAGAGAACTCTGGCGAATTAAAGCCAAATCACAGGCTGATGCCTATTTTGGGCAGCAAGCCCTGGCCAGAGTGATCAAGTCAACATGAAGGAGGTTAGAAATGCCTGGAGGGGAGGAAGTGGGAGAGAAAGGAGGTCCAGAGACAAAGTGAGCTCTCCTCTATCTTGAGAATCTTGAAGTCACCTAGCTGAACACCAAAATGGACCCAGGGGCCATTTTATTCCAAACTCTCTCGGTGAGTAATTTAAGAGCCACGGGTATTGAGGTCTAGAGAGAAAGAGTAAATTCTCTCGCCAGCTTTCACAACACTCTAGGACCAGGTAGTGGACCTCCGTGCAGCAGCCAGTGGGCGGCGCTTTGATAAGACTGAGACACTGCAGGGAGGGCCCGTGGGCGAGCAGAGGCCTGTGGTTAGAACGTGCAACATTAGAGACATCCAGATTTGAGACAAATGACAGAACTACGTCCTTCCTCTCTCCAAACTCAGGCGGACTCAAAGTGAGGCCCAGGGAATATGTGGTGACCTTGTGCTGCCAAGTCACATCAACCACAATTCTCTACCCATCCTGATGCTCCCATGAAGGGAGTCTGGGCGAGGGCAGAACTCTGCAATGCTGAGTGTTTACCCGGGTCATTGGGGCAGAGACTGAACTCGCTGAAGAGGCAGCGTAATGACTGGCTTGGTCTGAGAGAGCCTAATTGGGTCTGAGAGTGTCTAATTCATAGGGATCCTCCTGTCCCATCCCACACCACTTCCTGGCGGAGCAAGGGGACCTATGGAAGGTCTGAGCAGGTATATAGAAGAAGCTGAGATCATTCGAGATCATGCCGAGAATATAAAAGAAGGGGAAGAAAAATTACCTATAATTCTAACACTCAGAAAGAACCTACCTACTGCTAACGTTTGTGTCCCTCCCTCCTTCCCTCTCTTCCTCTCTTTTCTGTTTTCTTTCCTTCCTTCCTTCTCTTTTCCCCACAGAGATATTCTATTAGAAGGCTGCAGCCTGGCTCCTGCAGCAGAGGTTGCTAGGATTCAGGAATGAACTTGAACTGGGGGTAACCCAGGGAGTCTCTGCTTATTTCTGCCTGCAAATGTACGCTTTGTATTTTTCAGTCTTTGACAATACCGTTTTTAGGACGTTAAAGCTAATTTTTGAAAGTGCTTCCTCTGTGCCCCTCCTTATGCTAAGTTTTTATGCAAGACTTCATTTAATATTCAAATCCATTCTGCAGAGTGGATGCCCTTATTATCTCCTTGTTTAGAAATTGAAGGCACTGAGACTTAGAGAGGTCAGGTGACATTCCCGGGTCACAAGCCCATCAAGTTGCAGAGCCATACAGCTAGGCCAGGGATTCCCAACCCAATGCCGGCGCCCGCAGCCCGCTTTGTGTGCGCCCGCCATTATTTGACTGCATCAGAAGTTTTTCATAAACACTAAGTAAAACTAGAATTTATTTTTATACATTTGTTAGAATTTTAAAACATTGTTTGAGTAGCTACACAGGTTTATTATATTCGTTGGTATGTGTGCGATATCGTATGTATAAGTTTTCCCCTAGCTTTCGCCTTTGTACACGTCGAGTCTTGTGTAGCCGCTGCACTCTTTAAACTCTCCTCCACCCAACCGGGAGACGCCACGTTGCCATTTTGATTGCGGTTGCTGGACTGATCGGGTCGTGACGGTTAGCTAGGATCACAGTGTTTGGATATATTCGATTTTAAATGAACTAAAAGCGAGGTAGGTAATCTATTATTATGGTGGCAATTTGATATGATATTGTAGTTCTATAACTATTTTTATTTTTATTTTTTTAGTCCTAAAATGAGTGGACCAAAGAAGAGAAAACAAACCTATCATTTTAACACAGACTTGGAGGAACCATATTGTTTCATTAATTTAAAAGGTAAATGCGTTTGCCTGTTGTGTGGCAGTAGTATTGCAGTGCCGAAAAAACAGAATGTTGAACGTCACTTTCAGACAAGTCATACCACTGTTGATACGAATTATCCACTTAAATCTGAAGTAAGAAAGAAAAAAATAAATCAACTAAAATTAAGTTTAACTACTCAACAGACTGTTTTCACTAGACATGTGGAAAAATCTAAAAAGGCAACCATGGCTTCTTTCAAAGTTTCTCACATGCTCGCAAAGAAGAAAAAACCTTTCCAGGATGGTGAATTGTTAAAAGAAGCATTTCTGACTGCTGCCGATTGTTTGAGGAATATTCTAACAAGCGTGAGATTATGTCGGTGATACAAGACCTACAGTTGTCAAATAACACAGTCACAAGAAGAATACACGCAATTTCAAAAGACTTGCAAACTCAGTTA
>PVKE010002646.1:0-27724 GCA_004027555.1 Craseonycteris thonglongyai
TCCTCCCCCCTATCCTGGTAACCACCAAACCATTGAGTGTGTCCATAATGCTGGTGCCCTCTCCCACCTCCCCTCCCTCTCTCCCTCCCCCCTCCTCCCCTTCACTCAGGCAATCACCAAGCTATTGAGTGTGTCCATAGGTCTCTGTGTCTTTGTTACTTTCACTTTTATATTCCACCTATAAGTGAGGTCATGTGTTTCCTGATTCACAGTCATTTCTGGCAACATGGATGGACCTAGAGACCATCTTATTAAGCGAAATAAGTCAGACTGAAAGAATCAGCCATTCACTTTTAAGTGGTTTCTGCAGAGCTCACCTAGTACCTTGCATCTAAGTGTGGGCTCTGGTGCCAACATCGCTTCCTTTTTCCTCCTGGTTTGGAAGCTGAATCCCCTTTCAGAAGCTGACAGCAGATACGCTTCCTGCACTGTCAGCACCTGGTTTTCAAAGACCATTTCTTCGCCGAAATGATGTTTTAGATGTTTCCGAACTATCCCAAAACTTGGGTCAAGAAAAGCTGGTGAGCAAACCCTACTCAGACTAAACAGTCGTCAGTCGATATTAAAAATAGTCCCATGGGTGACATCTGGCCTAAAATCAAAGATTTTTTTCAGCTTTACAAGACTGGATTTCCTTCTTGAAAAAAAATGTTCATCACATGCTACGAGGAATTAAGTATATTCCTTATTTCATGCATGCAATACATATTGGTGTGCTGTCGTTCATGCTCATAGCACCCCCCAAGATATCAGACCTTTGGGGGCAAGTGCTACAAAGACACGAATGACACTTCCTGCTCTCCAGTACCTTCCAATCTCATCCGAAGATTCAGAATACTTCTTCCCGTGCCTTCAAAAACATAAAAGATGATTTTCTGTGGAAGCTAAGGTGATAGCCAAGTGGGTCACATCCTAAGTTAATTCACAATAAGGAGAGATTTTGGGGGGAATTGAGATGAAAGACTGTCTCACATGCCCTGAGTCTTTCCCCAATGCCACTTCTGTCACCTGTCTTCACATAGCACACATTTCATGACAGGGTCTCCAGTGAGAGTCTTCTGTGCCGCTGGTGGACAAGGTAGGCTTTATATTCCAGATGGACCGTGGCAGCGTTCATGCCGTTGGGAAGATTAAAAAGCCAGATACGTACTTATACCCTGCCACATTCCACAGAGGATTTGTGGAGTGTCACACAGTTTAATGCCAATAAAGAAGTAAATATAAATAAAAGCCAGGCTTTTATTTTCATCCTCTAAGAAGGCTCCACAGAGGTGGGTTGAGACCACTTATTCCCCTGGTTCAGGTTTGTATGGGTATTAAGTTGAAATCCTAAAGCACTGTGTCAGAGAGCCTTCTCTCCTCATGCCAGATACAATCACAGTAACGCAGCGTGGTCCACGGCTGCCCCTGGGCTCAGCCGCCCCACGGCTGAGGGGAAGCCGGGATGGCTCAGCAGGTTGAGAGCTCACTTTGCAACCCTGGGGTCAGAGAACTGAGTCCTGACCCCGGCCCATGCGGACCCATATCCTGAACTGGGGTGTGCCCCAGTTTAGTTATTGCTGGGGCAGGCTTCCCATGCAGGAAGCCCCCTGGCCCGGTTTCTGCCCTGCGCAGCCCTGCACCCACCTGTGGAGTGAAACTATATAGAAAACTGATGACATACAACTATGGAGGCTGCTCTGGGCCCTCCCCCATCTCTCTATCAAAAAAAATTTTTTTTAAACAATAAAAATAAATCTTAAAATCTCAGCTCACCTCTAACATATCCACCAGTAATGTGTCAGTGGGACTTGGCGTACTGATTGGGAATCTTGAACACGCATCACATAAGAATAAATTTGTCCTACAAAATATGAAAGGTCAGGCATTACTAGCTGTTGTTCACTTTGACCTGAAAAAATTCCTTGTGTCTCCTTACATCCTAGTAGAGAAAGGTCTTCACGTTGAGTGTAGGGCAGCACACAGATTTACTACCGTAGGTACTTCCCACAAGGCGGCCACTGAGTGGATGTGGGAAATGCAAAGACAAACTCATGCTGTGGCCTGCAACTCCGAATAACTGTGTCTGCTAAGCCAGTCTGGCAACTAAACAAGTTCCAAGTAGCCAAATGTATCGACTTCCATTATTTTTTTTGTTAAACTTACTAGGGTGACATTGGTTGACAACTATTACATTGTTTTCAGGTGTGCAATTCTACATCACATCGTCTATGCATCACATTATGTGCTCACCATCCAGAATCAGCTCACTTTCCATCACCGTATATTTGATTCCCCCTCCCTACTCCCCCCTCCAGCTCTCCCACCCACCTCCCCTCTTCCCCTCAGGTAACCACTACACTGCTGACTGTGTCCATGAGTTTTTGTTTTTTTTGTTCCTTTCAGTTTTATATTCCAGCTGTAAGTGAGGTCATATGTTTCTTGATTCTTTCAGTCTGACTTATTTCACTTACTAAGATGGATTCAAAGTCCATCCATGTCCATCCATGTTGTCACAAATGGCTGTATTTCATTTTTCCTATCGCTGAGTAAATGTACAACTTCTTTATCCAGTCATCTATCAAAGGACACTTTGGTTGTTTTCACAACTTGGGCACCGTGAACAGTGCTGTGATGAACATTGGGGTACACATATCTTTGAAGATTAAGATTTTCAAGTTTTCTGGGTAGATACCCAAGAGAGGGATTGCTGGGTCATATGGCAATTCCACTCCTAATTTTTGGGGCCTCCACTATTTAATGTTGGCCTTTTGTACATGGAACTTTGTCGTCCTCAGTCATCTACCTAATGTGGAGTTGCCCGAGGCCATCTCAGTTTATAAAGGTAACACTGTCAGACATGTAGAGAATGATTCATGCTTGCAATGGAATCTGGTTGTTTAGATGAAAGGTAAAAGATAGCTAAAATATCTTTCCCTGTTTTACTTTCCCTCCCTCCCTCCCTCCCTTTCTCTTTCATTCTTTTAAATTTAGGATTGAAGGGAAGCCAGGATGGTTCAGCGGGTTGAAAGCTCACTTTGCAGCCCTGGAGATCGAGGATCGAATCCCGGCCCCGGCCCGTGTGGACCCATATGCTGAACTGGGGTGCACTTCCCATGTGGGAGGCTCCCAGTCCAGTTCCTGCCCTGCACAGCCCCTCCCACCTGTGTGGAATGAAACCATGTGGAAAACGGATGGCGTACAATAATGGAGATTGCTCTGGGCCCTCCCCCTTCTCTCTGTCTGTCAAAAACAATAACATAAATCTTTTTTTTTAATAAATAAGTAAATTTACAATTGGACGTTTCATGAAGGCAAGGATCATGTCTATTTGGGTTACCACTGTTTCCCCCATACCTGGCTTAGAGGAGTTGCTCAGTAAACACTTATTAAATGGATACATTAAAGAATGAACGAGCAATGTGGTGAATGCGTCAAGAGACCAAGCCTGTCCCTGCTGGTCTGGGCAGTACTGTTGGGAGAACAGGCTTTGAGGAAGATGCAAAACGCCAGCAGCACATTGCATGAGTCGTCTGTACACGCCCACTGGCTAAGGAGTTGTGGTGTCCTCCCACCTTCCTTCCTAACACAACTCAGGCTTTGTTCTGGGTGACATCACTCCCAGGAAACATGGACATCACCCCGCCTCCCCTGCTGTGAGGATGGCCCTGTGACCCAGTCTGGTCAATCCTCTCTGACTGGAGAACTTTGGGAGGCCTTCTGGAAAGAAGACCAGGGCCAGAGTCAACTGTGATGTTTCCATTTGTCCCCACGTGGAATGCAGGCATTGTTAGGAGAGCGATAGCAGCCTCCTTGCCACTGTGAGGGTGACTTTCATAGTCGTAGATGGTGGAGACAAGAGTCTAGATCCTTCGTGGTATTGCTATAAGGCTGCCCCAATGCCTTTGTCTGGGCTTCCCGTTGTGTGAGAAAAATAAGTCCCTTTATGTCACTGTAGTGTGGATTTTATTACCTGTAGCCTAATGCAGTGATTAGGAATCTGATTCCTGAATCAGTAGCAAAAGATCTTATGCTGTTCTGCACTGCTTTCTCTTTTTTTTCTAAAGATTTCTTTTATTGTTTTTGACAGAGACAGAGAGACAGAGAGAAGGGGGAGGGCCCAGAGCAGTCTCCATAGTTGTACATCATCAGTTTTCAACACGGTTTCATTCCACACAGGTGGGCAGAAACCCGGCCGGTGGCCTCTCACATATTGGAAGCTCACCCCACCGAGAACTGAACTGAGGGCCTCCTTCATGGGAAGCTCACCCCAGTTCAGCACATGACTCCGCATGAGCCAGGGCCAGGATTCGATCCTCAGTCCCCAGGGCTGCAAAGCAAGTGCTTAACCCTCTGAGCCTTCCTGGCTTCCCCTACACTGCTTCCTTAATAAGGACAAAGAATATTTTCTGGGTTAACACTGGAACTGTTATGCCCACATCCTGTTTGTTCCCTCATAGAAAACTATTAAAAGTGGGAGAGATTTTTGAGGAGATCCCTATTAAACTAACAGACAGGCAATGTGAAGAAAATACAAGCATATCATCTGGAAAACGGTATAAATGACACTGGGAGGCTGTTCCAGGGGATCCATGTCGTGCTAAGTAGGGTAATGGGCTTGCCATTCACGGAAGAGCTTTTGAAGGCAGCCTATCTTTTCCCAGAACCATTTTTAGCCTGAGGGCTCTTATCAAAAGTGTTGTAAATGAGGTCAGTGGAACCCACAAAATGCTGACGAAGCATTGCAGAGATAAGGATCAGGAGAACTATGAAACCAGCCGCCCCACGGGTCTGTTTTCACAGGTCCATCCATTGCATGGACGATTATGTCCTCAAGCTTGCATCTGCTACTCGGCTCCTCCGATCACCTATTCATGGATATTCGGAACAGGAGGCCCACAGTCCCTGAACTGATCACAGAATTTGGATTTGCTAAGTGACGTGCAAATAGGGACCATATCCATCTTGTTGTTCCCTGTATAACCACCACCAAACATTACGCCCAAGCACGTCACTGGAACTCAAAACATGTGTGTCCATCACATGGATTTCTATTTCTGATCATTCCTATTCGCTTTTTTTCTTTTAAATCTATTTTATTCTTTTTGACAGAGACAGAGAGAAGGGGAAGGGCCCAGAGCAGTCTCCATAGTTGTATGTCATCAGTTTTCCACACGGTTTCGTTCCACACAGGTGGGCTGGGGGCCTCCCGCATGGGAAGCACACCTCGGTTCAGCATATGGGTCCGCACACGCTGGGGCCAAGATTCGATCCTCAGTCCCCTGGTCTGCAAAGCAAGCACTTAACTCACTGAGACATCCTGGCTTCCCCCACTTTTCTTTTTTCAATGTGCAAAGATGTCATAAACTAGCCTAAATAGGTAACTTTCTAATGTAGAAAGTGGGAAGGAATCATGCCATAGGCTGAGCTTGTGAGTGTAATTTTAAGGTGATAATGACCATTATCACAACATCAATTTTAAGGCTTTCTTCCAGAATTTTGGAGAGATGTACCCTGAAACAGTGCCCATGAATGATTCATCTGTACTGTTATCCCAGCGCATTTACACTAACAAATATTAAGTACATAATCCAACAAATAGCAATAATAACAGCAGGAGACACCCCCCCCACACACACAGGCCTAGCCATGGTTAAGTGTCTCACAGATGACAACGTTTCTAGTGCCAATCAGTAGGGGTACTATGTAAATCACTCCCTGGGTGCAGAATATGGTTTAGAGAAATCTGATGGTCAACAGCAGAAGAGAAATACAACTACATTTTGTTTCCAGAAGGGCCTTTCTTTTATAAGGTAGAGGAGATGTGGCATTTTCACAGGCAGAGGGAAGGATGCAGAGAGTGGGAAGGAAGCAGAGCCTTCCCAGGAGGGGGCTGCCTAATGGAGCAAGGGAGGTAGGGAATGAAAAGCACACAGAGAGGGCCAGGCTGGACCAAAGACAGCATTTCACCTGCAAGGTCCGCTGTACACGAGAGAGAAAAGGTACAGCCATGAAGGCTGTGGGGTCCTAAGGATGGGTGTGGAAGGAGGTCTTCTGCTGGTCAGTGGATGGTGTGGATGCTTCTTCACTGAGTGTAAGTGGAGGGAGACAAGATGGGGTGAAAGCTGAGGTTGGACACACTGCCTGGGATGGTATGACGATGTGTGACCAAAGGTGGAGAGCCACCGTGAAGACCCTGATGCCATTTATACAGCCATCCTGCCTGCCAGGCTTGATCAAACCCTGAACTTCAGCAGGTCATCTCAGGGCAGGTTATTCTTCTTTAAAATTACTCATCTAATGAAAGAAAGCAAAACCTAAGCATGGTGTTCACCATGAAATCGGAAGGAAAAAACCCCATACAATTCAACGCTCCTCTGGTTTCATACTCAGTGAAAAGAAAAACAAACAAACAAACAAACCCAAAAAACCTTTCTAACAAATCCAGCCCTGATTTCAAATAACGTCCAGAACTACAAACTCAAGGGACAAGATCGCCCATTTACAATGAGAGAAACCTTGGGGACTTGGAAGGACAGTTGGGAGTCAGCTATGGAATGACACAGGCATCTCATTTCCATACGGAGCCTGCCGCAGATATGGGGGATGGCCGGGCAAAGGAAATTGTGTGCCTACGTCCATAAGTATGCCTTTCAAATTGACTGTGACTGAAGGAGCTGTCTGCTGTGATTGGATCAGTAGTTCTATGGGGCTGCTGCCAATCAGAAGAGTAATACCACCCATTTAGAAACAGATGGATTTGGTCAGAACCCCTGCCATCAGGGCCCAGGCTCAAGCCACGAGGGAATCGCAAAGCAGACAGTGCAGTTTGATATTAGGTACCTCAGATTCAGACAACCCTCCCCTCCCTACCCCAAGCTCCACTGTCCAGCCCAGAGAGGTGGAAAGCCAGGAGAGGCAAGGAAACTGTGAGACAGGGAAGGAGCAAGGAAGCCAGAGTTAGCGTGAAAGGTAGCAGAAGGGATGCCCGGATGGCTCAGCAGGTTCGGCGCTTGCCTTGCAGCTGCAGGGTCTGGGGATCGAATCCTGGCCCCGGCCCATGCAAACCCATATCCTGAACTGCAGCGCAACTGGTAACCGCTGGATGGCTCAGGGGTGAAGGTTCTCGCCTCCCATGCAGGAACCAAAGATGGTATCTTTTTGCAGTTAGTCCAGTGTCTTAGCGTCCTGTTGACCTACCCAAATTTGTCCAGGAAGCCTTTGCTTTGGTATAAATGCTTCACCACCGCTGACCCGCCTGTGACCTGGGATGGTGACACTCAGGAACTGTCATTGGACACTGGTCCAGGCCTCGTTTCTCCATCTGGAAGATCTGGTATCCCTCGTATGTGGAAAGATTTGAATCAAGGCAACCCACATACAATATGATGAAAGAGCACCGTGGGAATGTGAAATGCTCTAAATACGGGCAGTGTCAGAATAGCCGAGAAGCAGCATGGAAGCCGGGTCCCTTCCCTCTTCCCTCGTGGCAATTGATGGTCACGTCACACTTGTACAGAGGAATCTGTAAAATCCCTGGGTGACTTAGACACTCCATTTCATCTTGAAAAATCATACTTCGAATACATTTTGCAAGTCTAATGAGACAAAGCTGGTTTGTTTCTCACATGTAACCTCTACAAAAGGAATTCAAGCCACACTGTATTGGGAAAATAATGTGAAAAGTCTCTTACCCTTTGCTATGTCAAATAAGGAGAAAGGAGAGACTTCATAAAATAAAAAAGAACAGATGCCTAAATTCTGAGAATGTAGAATATCCAAACATATTCACTGTAGATGCCCAAGTCTTCAAAGAACGAGGGGACCAAGATCATGCTGGTGTGAAGATGATGATGTAATTTGGAGGAAAAAAATTTCAAGAGAGGTTCTCTGCTCTGTGGTCCTTCACGGAGTCTGACCTTGCTGGCCTCCAGCCCGGAGAAAACACAAGTACCTGTGTCCTTTGCCGCGGTATGAGAAGGGGTGTGTGTGCTGCTGAAGACAGAGGTTTTCATGGGCCGCCAAACACTACTGGGAACTAAACCCCAGTATGCCACGTCAAGGGGGCCCTCCATCCACTCACGCCTCCATAGTCATTCTTTGCTGATATGAGGTCTCCGCTCCACGCGCACCTGAATGCTGCATGCAACCCAGAGCTACAATTTCAGACAGCTGGACACAGGCTGAAGCATGCTCAGAGGCTCAGCCACTCAACCCCTGCCTTCTGAGGAATTCCTGAAAGAATGCCTGGTTTGAGTCTGAAGAGCAGGAGAGCTGATTTCAGAAGTCTGGTGGTCTTGCAGGAGGCCCCAAGGAATGGAATTTGGACGAGCAGCCAGGAGCTGCAGAGAGCAGGATCCGAGGGTTTGGTCTAAAGGACCGGAAAAGAGTTCTCCGGAAACACAATGGGCTGTGTCCATCCTGAGAGAGTGTTTCCTTGCATGGGAGGTGATCCTATCAAAGTGTGCTCTTCAGGAGATAGTTCAACCACAGTTTGGCGACCCCTGTTCATCAAGACAGCCCATTTTCCAATTGATAAAGACGTTAATTCATTAATTTAGGTGCAAGAGGGTGGTATACCGTTGAAACTGGGTTTCCTTGTGCGGTATGAGAAGGGGTGTGTGTGCTGCTGAAGACAGAGGTTTTCATCCAGGAAGTGGGTTAAAGCTCAGCCTGTTGCACCCAGCCACAGTGTTCATACACAAGCAGCAGTACATGCAGAACCACAGAGAATAAACATACATGGCATCTGCAGCCCAATGGCTACCAAATGGCAGAAAGCCTTAGAAGCAGTTTAAGACCCAGTTTTGAACGGCCTCAACACTGTGTGGTAGTCAGGGAGCAGCGAAGCCCAGAGGGCGTTGTGGAAACTCGTGAAGCACTGTATGAGAGAGTACCAGGGCTTTGCCCACGGAGGCTGAGCGGAGCTGGGACTAGGGAGGCTGGGAGGGAGTCGACACTCGTTTTAGAGGTAGAATTGACAAAATGGAGATACAGGGATTTGTGAGGAACAGAGGTGGTTAAATATGACTCAGTTCTGTTTGGAGCGACTGAGTGGAAGGAGGATGCCCTGCAGGAACAAGAGATGATCGAGTTTGATTTTGAAGATAGCGACCTAGAGGAGCATGTGGGGTAATCAATCTTCAGAAATACAGGCCTGGAGCCCAGAAGAGAGAAAAAGGCCGGTAAGAAAAAGCCACAGTCAGCATGGAGTGGAGCCCCTCTACCTCGGACCCCTCACTTTTTCCTGATAATAAAACCCCCTTTTTTTCTGAGAACGCCTCCTTCCTATACCATAGTCCCTACCATGAGGTTCTCACTTGGACCGTCAAGTCCCTATATCACCACACCCACTCCCTGGTCACAGTTGCTTGATCCAAGGATTAGATCAAGACAGGAGAGGAGAATTCATTCTCAGGAAAAAAAATTTTTTTAAGAAAATTTGCAACCTATATAAAAATAGGGGGAAGCCAGGATGGCTCAGCAGGTTGAGCGCTCACTTTGCAGCCACGTGGGACTGAGGATCAAATCCTGATCCCGGCCTGTGTGCACCCATATGCTGAACTGGGGTGTGGCCCCCACCCACCTGCATAGAATGAAACCATGTTGAAAAGTGATGACATACAACTATGGAGACTGCTCTGGGCCCTCCCCCTTCTCTCTGTCTCTCTGTCAAAACCAATAAATCTTCTTTAAAAATAAAAATAGACAGTAGCCTAAGGAACCTCCATGCTTCAAAAACAATCAGTTCAGGGCCAATCCTGCTTCAACCCTCCCTTTATCGACACCCTCTCCTTCCACAGCACATTATTCTGAAGCAAACCACAGATACCTGGGAATTCACTGTCTGGTTGTGAAAGGTGTGGGATATAAGTAAGTGACAGGAATGTTGGCAGTCATGTTTCTAACATGTTGAGGAAGTCGGCTGAAGATAAGAGAGGACGAAACACACATGAAGCAAAGTTAGAAGAGTCTCGGTGGCTTTTGAGTTGGTTTTTCCTGATGTCCCAGGGGCCTCAGCACAGTTCGGTCGTCTGAACTGTTGATACCATGAGCCAAAAAAGCCTCCCTTCCTGCCTCAACCAGGTTGAGTTTCTGTCCTTGACCTCCCTGCGACCTAAGACATACCAGCCTGCTGCTGCTTACAGAAGCCATGACTGGCAATGTTTTCTGTCCTGTGCAAACAGCTTCCCTCCACCCCAGAATAAGCCAGCACCCAGCACCACCTCATGACCACCTCCCTAATCTTGGTAGCAGGAAGTGACCTCTCCCACCCATGAGTCACCGGTCACTGCACCTAAGAGCCCTCATCTCATGACTCACTCCCCCGAGGGTGCGGGAGCTTCTGCTCTACCACCTGTGAGCCTCCTGCAAACAGGAACTAGGTCTGGGTTTCAATGTTATGCGTCATTCCCCAGCGTCGGACACACTGCACGTTCTCAGTAAGTCTACTGATTAAGGGTCAAAAAAGAAGTTGGATTTTTGTCAGGCTAAAGGTTCAGTGCCCTCTTAAAGTAAGATTGTCCAAAGGGCGGGCCATGTGTGGTCTAGGATGGCTTTGAGTGCAGCCCAACACGGACTCATCAACTTTCTTAAAACATCAGCTATCTTTGGTGTTAGTGTATGTGATGTGTGGCCCAAGACAATTCTTCCAAGGAAGCCAAAAGTTTGGACATCCCTGCTTTAAAGTTTGAGAGAAATGGATGTGAAAGAGAAATAGGGAGGAAGCCGGGATGGCTCAGAGGGTTGAGCGCTCGCTTAGCAGCCCTGGGGTCCTAAGATTGAATCCCGGCCCCAGCCTGTGTGGACCCATATGCTGAACTGGGATGGGCCTGCAGGTCAGTTCTCACTGGGGTGAACTCCATGCAGGAGGCTTCCGGCCTGGTTCCTGCCCTGTGCAGCCCTGTGTCTACCTGTGGAATGAAACTACGTAGAAAACCAATGACGTGCAATTTATGGAGACTGCCCTGTCTGTATCAAAAACAATAAAAATAAATCTTTTTTAAAAAAGGGAAATTTAGGGCAGTTTCTCTAGAGCCTCTTCAAGGCCAAGCCTGTATAATGGAGGGACTTCATAATAATCATTCAGAAACCCAGTCATCATAAAACCGAGAAAGCAGCGTTACAGTTACACAACACTGACTTAATGAAAAATAGAGGCTGCTAACTGGAAGCCACAGCTGCTTCCCTTTTCAATAAACCCCCATAAGGAAAATGCCCTGGACTATGTTTTCTTCCATCTAGAAACAGAATGGTGTGTTTTATTTTGGAACGTTCGTATGTGCTGGACTCACCTGGGGATCCTGTTAAAGGGTAGGTTCTGCTTCGGCAGGTGTGGCCAAGGTCTGAGATGATGCCTGTCTGATGCCCAAGCTGCGACTTCATGGACCTCGTGTTGCCCACTAGTAGCCTGAATACACGACTACCCAAACCACCGGGGAGTGCCCAATACTACGGACGCCTGTGTCCCACCCCTAGATACTGTGACTCAGCACTCCTCTGGGGCGTGGCCTGGGTTTCAGACATCCTAGAAGACCCCAAGTGACCTGAATGTCCTGCTGAGTTTGGGAACCACCACTCTCTCTACTCAATACAGAAAAGTAGGCCCCAAACAGCCAGGCCTGACGTTCTGCTACTTTCCAGCAGGCTGGGTTGTCTGGGGCCAATCGTTTACCTGTCCATTGGTTTCTGAAACTTCCATAGACACATACCTGGGTTGCGGGTGGTCCCTCTGGTATTTGTTTTCCTGGGTCTGAAGTGGGGAGCTGGCTCCCCAATACTCCAGTCTCTCCAAACGTTTTGAAGGCTGGACGTGGGTGGTCACCTAAGAGCCAAAAAATCTTTTACCAACCCCGGGCCGAGGTCTTCCATCTCACTTTGGACTGTGTGAGGGCTAACTCAGCCAGATAGAGGTTCATACCCTGCACATCCACCTGAGGCTTGGCCCCGGACAGGGAGAAGCCTCTAGCTTAAGAAGTCTGCCTGGGACCTTGAACTACACCAGACAGCTAAAGTTGACAATTGCCACTTACCCGTATGAGGAGGGCCTGAGGCCATGCTGTGTGTCTTTGAATTCTGGAGAGGCCATAGGCTATGTAGCTAAGGTCAGCTGTGTAAGTGCTCCGAGTCCACCTGACGGACCCTTGCTAGAACCTGACACCAAGACCCAGGGGGGCGTCCCTGGTGGGCAGCACTCTGTGTGTGTTGTCACACTTGTAACTACTGGGAAAGGACAACTGGAAGCTTGTGCCCCGTCTGCCCGGGCTCTGCCCTACGAACCTTTCCTTTGCTGATTTTCACTCCATCCGTTTACTATACTACACAGTAACTGTAAGTGTGGCAGCTTCTCTGAGTTCTGAGTCCTTCTGTCATATCACTGAACCCGAGAGTGGATCTTGGAAACCCCCTACCCTGGGGCCAAACACGCAACTAGAATGTGGCTTTTGTAACACACGATGACAGTATTGTTTATTTCTTAAAAAAAAAATCTCAAGCCTCCAGGAAGTTACAGAGGTTAATGTAACAAACACCCTCGTACCCACCACACAGAATAAATAAATGCATTTTCTCCTATTTGTTTCAGTTCCTCCTTCATGGGTTTTTTTTGGGGGGTGGGGAGGGGTAGATTAGGAAATGAAACATAGTAGATGCACATCAAGTGTTTTTGTAGCCACCGCAGTCCCGGTCCCGGTGGTGACCGCTACACTGAGGTTCTTGTCCATGCTTCCTCTTCAGGTTCTGATGTCATCTTCCCAGGCATGCTTACAGCCTTTCATGCATTTGCATGTCATCCGAGCCCGGGGGCCTTGCTCTGTCCTCTGCACTACCTCAATGTGCTCCATAAAGTATGTGTACCTGACTTAATTTCAACCCCACAAAAATGTGTACTGGGTGGTGCTTACTAGGCGCCAGGTATTAGTGCCGGGGACCCTGTGGGGTCGGCCTGCTACTCTCCTGGGCCTTCTAACCTGCTGACGAGAGCCAAGTCTTGCTGAGTTCAATCCACACCGTCGAAACGGTCCTACCTGAATCCTCCCGCTCGCTTACTGCCCGAGGATTCTTCTCCCAGCGCACGTCAGGCCTGCACGTGACAGGCAGAGGGCATGAGGACCAGGCGGAATGCTTCTCAGGGCCCCTGGCTCCCTGTTCTGAGCACTGGCCAGTGTGCTGGGCTGGTTCAGATACCCCAGGGGAGTCAGGTCAGCAGCTCAACAGTGGAGGGAGGAGCATGTTCGCCTCCTAGACTCAGTAGCAACGCCACCCGTTCCCTGCCCATCATGCTGCCCTGTGCACAGCTCGGTCAGACCTCGCTGTGTCTACATAGAGAGTGAATGTGGGTGAGACCCACTCTACTGGCCACTGACTGGCCTCGATAAACCAGTGGGGCTCCTGGACCCTGGTTTCCCAATCTGTGCACAAGAGGAGATGGCTTGAAAAGAACAGACACCCTTTCGAGCCCATGCTGACACTCATATCCAAGGCCCCAAATTCTATGGCCTTCAAAACAACAACAACTTATGTGACCCTGTACATAGCCCATGAAAGATAAAGACACCGCACAGACAGGAGACCGAGTTGCAGAATTAATGACCTGCCGGGGTTCTTGGAACTATTGTTTTTACAGTGTAAGGGCAAAAGAAAAAAAAAAAGGTCCTAGTAGATAGACTATGGCAGACTGTTGCTTAATGGTGCTGTGAGCACACTCAGTTCCGTTTTCAGCTAATTTGTATTCATTGACCACTTACTGAGCACTTCCTAAGTGCCAGGCAGTTTGCCAGTGGAATAGAAAATGAGAAAGGGATTGGGGGTAAAAGAGAGGAAGACACACGTCATGGAAACAACCAAAGTATCCTCTGATAGATGACTGGATAAAGAAGATGTGGTACATTTACACAATGGAATACT
This sequence comes from Craseonycteris thonglongyai, assembly GCA_004027555.1. NCBI lineage: Eukaryota > Metazoa > Chordata > Mammalia > Chiroptera > Craseonycteridae > Craseonycteris > Craseonycteris thonglongyai. The sequence goes on from PVKE010002646.1 coordinate 13,885, forward strand.
ACTCAGCGATAAGAAAAGATGAAATACAGTCATTGGTGACAACATAGATGGACCTAGAGACCATCTTATTCAGCGAAATAAATCAGACTGAAAGAATCAAGAAACATATGACCTCACTTATAGGTGGAATATAAAACTGAAAGTTACAAAGAAACAAAATCTTATGGACACACTCAATAGTTCGGTGGTTACCTGAGGGTAAGAGGGGAGTTGGGAGGGGGCACCAGATACTTGGTGATGGAAGGAGAGCTGATTCTGGGTAGTGAGCACATAATGCGATGCACAGATGATGTAACGGGGAGTTGTACACCTGGAAACTATATGGCCGACCAATGTCACCCCAATAAATTTAACAATAAATAAATAAATAAAACAATGATTCCATGTTATATGAATTATATCTCAATTAAAAAAATAATAATAAATAAAGAATGTGAGGTGGACTTGTACATCTGTAAACTGTCTAATTGTTACCAACCAATGTAACCTCATCAAATTTAACAATAAATTAAAAAAAATAAATAAAAAAAAAATAAAGAAACCTAATTTGGTCTCACATGGGGATATATAATAAATATTTTGAACTGACAAAAAAAAAAGAGGCAGAGAGAGAGAGCGTGCATGCACAAAGGGAGCTGGTGGTAGAAGTGCCTTCCAGGTTGCAAGGTTCAAGAAGTCGTCGTGGGGGACGCCGGGATGGCTCAGTGGATTGAGCGTTCGCCTAGCAGTCTTGGCCCCGGCCCATGTGGGCCCATATGCTGAACTGGGGTGTGCCTCCCAAGCAGGAGGCCCCCAGCCCGGTTCCGCCCTGTGTGGCCCCCGCCCACATGAGTGGAATGAAATCATGTCAACAAACTGATGATGTACAACTATGAAGACTACTCTGGGTCCACCCCCTTCTCTCTGACTCTTTCTGTCAAAACAATAAAATTAATCTTTTTTAAAAAAGGAAGTCTTCCTGGAAAAGCTGGCATCGCACACTCTGCTTCCGTTGATACGTGTTATTATGTAATATGTGTGTATCGGGCCACGAGTCTGAGACATGCACTGTACATATGAGGTGATACAACGATGGATGACAAGGTCGGAGTCCCTGTCTGCAAGGAGTTCCCAAGCACCAAAGATGATCGCGTGTGACGGGAGCTGAATGGACAGAGCCACAAAGTCTTTTCTACAACCAGACGGCATAGAAGATGGATGTCTTAAAAAAAAATTTAAAAAACAGGGAAAAAGTGACAGAGGCAGAGATACCACAGACACCGATGAGGCAGGAATACAAGCAGCCTCGCGTTCCACACACAAAACTCACCCCTCGCAGGTGACATAACAACTGGTCTTTGGCAAAAGGAGAGGAAAAGGGGATTCATCACGTATTGAACAATTGGATTTTCCATTTTCTCCTAACGAGGAATTGACTTCTCCCGGAAAACCACAATCCACAGAGGAGAGTAAACGAGACATAAATGTAAACATGCCCCCGCTGAAGGGCAGCCGGAAAGACAAGGGCTTCTTTAGGAGATGTGCCAGTTGATGTCACAGTGAAGTCAGATAAAATTACTCACCACCATTCTGTTAATTAAAGAAAAAAAAAGTGTGTGTGTGTGGGGGGGGGGAGGACTCCCTGAGAAGGTCGTGAAAATTGTGCAATGACAAATGGTTCCAGGCAATGCCACCGTCCTAACACCTCTTTCCCAAGCTACGGTCAGTAAACAAAGGAAACGTTATTCTGGAAATTGCCCCTTCTTTCCTTTCCAGAACTCCCTCAGGATTATGGATTCCTTTGCTGAGATTCTCATCCGAGCCCAGAATCCCGGAGCAGAACAGCATCTCAGTGGGCCTGGCTTGGCCTCCTCTGCTTCACCAGAGGGTCCAACCCCCCCCCCCCCGCTGTGTCTTTAATGCCATCCGAGTGCCTTGAGTCCTGCAAAGCCCTCACCTCTCTTTTCCTGACCACCAGACGCCCAGCCAAAGAAATCAACTGGGAGCCACTTACAAAAACAGTACGTGAACTTTGGAGGTGGGGAGAGAACGTGGAACAGGGTCAGGTTCTGCCACCCGGCTGGAGCTTTACAAACACCGGATTGACTTAAAAGATACCTACTGGTATGCTGGCATAGCTCAGCGGTTGAGCGCTTGCCTTGCAATCACAAGATCCAGGGTTCGATTCCCAGCCTTGGCCCGCGCAAACCCATACACTGAACTGCAGCACAACTGGTAGCTGCTGGGATGGCTTGGATGGCGAAGGTTCTCACCTCCCATGCTGGAGGCCCCTGGCTCGGTTCCCGCCCTGCACAGCCCCACATCCACCTGTGTGGAATGAAACCATGTCACAACTAATGATGTGCAACCATAAAGACTTCGCTGGGCCTTCCTCCCACCCTCTCCTTTTCTCAAACTATAAAAATAAATCTTTTAAAAAATTATAAAATAAAAAGCCCCTATTGAGGCTTGGGTCTCACCCAATATACTAATGTTGGTTTAGGGTATGGCCTGAGCAGCGAGACTTTAAAGAACATCCCTTCCATCACATATATCAGGGCTGGGCATATTGACCGGACATCCCATGGGGCATCTCGTGGAAGATGGTTCTGGGAGGTCCCCAGAGTCAAAAGCCAGCACCAGGTCTGAACTCAGTGTGAGGACGGCTTTGACCATGAGATCTCCTGGGGCCAGCCACCAGGGGAAGCCATGAGCTCACTGCTTTAGCAGAAGCGCCAGGGGGATCAGAAAGGTGCTTTATCAGATCTCTGGGTGCTTACGATGACAAGAAATGAGAATTCATGGACACAGACTGGGAACCCAGCTGCTAAGAGCTGAACTACATTCAAATCATTTCCCTGTCACTTACTTGCCATTTGGTCATAATAGTTAAGAAGAGAATCACACATGGAATGTGCAGACGACATTTTTTTTCCTCACCCAGATCCCAGGAGGGGTCAACTGCAGCATGCTCCCCGTCAACACATGGGAGCCGTTGTTGAATTAATTACAACAGTCTTGCGTGGAAGCTGATAGCTTTGTGTTCGTTCAAGCCCCAAACCTCGTAGAAAAATTTCGCCTCCCCTTTTTTTTTTTTTAAACTTCCTCAATTCCAAAGCCCTTTCAGGGCAAGGACTAGAGGAAATGAATAAATAAATAACAGAGCTCTGTTGGATTACACATCAGCCTGCAGGCAGGAGATGGGGGCCGTCCGCGTGTATATCTTCCTGGGGTCACGGTGACGTCATTGTGCACTTCACAACAGACAGACTGCTTCAGATCGGGTTGTGGCATTTCTCCCCATGATTCAAAAGGGCAAAGAGGAAAGCCGGTCGTCAAATGCCAAGGTGACAGTATGTCACAGATGAGGGTTGGAAGGGCTCTAGGGACCACAGAACATCATGTTAACTTGTTGTGGTATTTCGCGCCCCCCCCCGTCACCCCCTCCACAAATGTTTTACAAAACCACCGATTAAGACACCGTTTGTCGGAGAAGCAGATGATGCTGGTGAGTAAGGAGTCCCAGATGCTATCACACGTACCCATTTCTGGGGGTTTCCAAAGTTCTGGGCTTGCTAGCTGCAGTTTGCTACCACCATGAAAGATTTTTATAAGCCGCGGGGCCTTGTGGGTCACTTTTCAGATATCGAGGAGCGGAATCCACTTTTGCAAGAGCCCAGGATAGGGCTCTGCTCTCCTGCTGGGTGCCCTGCACTGTGTGAGGTGGTTTTGGAGATACAGGGATGCCTGTTGGAGGACTGATCATCCAAGGGGAACTGCCCAGGGCTGTTTCCATACAAAGTGGCGTGGAGCATGGCTCAGGAGTGGCTGAGACAAAGCTTCCAAGAGGCATCATGCCTGTGTTTGGTTGTGAAAGACCGTTAGTTAAGGGGTGGGCGGCGGAAGCAGAGTTGCTGCACGATCCAAGGCACAAAGGCCAGAGTCCAGGGCAGTGCCTGCATGCGTCACAGTGAGGCCCTGTGGGGTGAGGAAGGCAACAGCTAGCTGTGAAGCTGAGTGAGGGGAGGGCCTTAAAGAAAGCCTCAAATGTCACGCAGAAAAGCATGAATTCAGCAACGGGGGGGAACCAGGACGGGTGTTAAGAAGAGATATAGGGGGGAAGCTGGGATAGCTCAGTGGGTTAAGCTCTCACTTTGCAGCCCTGGAGCCCAAGAATCAAATCCCAGTCCTGGCCCAGGTGGACCCATATGCTGAATTGGGGTGTGCCCCCAGTTCAGTTCTTGCCAGGACCTATGCTGGAGGCTCCTGGCCCAGTTCCTGCCCTGTGCAGCCCCACGCCCACCTGTGGAGTAAAACTATATGGAAAACTAATGCTGTTAACTATGGAGACTGCTCTGGGCCCTCCCCCTTTTCTCTGTCTCTCTCTGTCTGTCTGTCTGTCTCTGTCAAAAAAAAAACCAATAAAAATAAGTCTTTAAAAAAATAAATAAAAATTAAAAGAAATAAAAGAAGAGATATGAGCCAATCAGATATGCATTTTTAAAGGTATTTTGTGAGCCCCAGAGGGGAGGCTGGGCTGGCATGGATCAGACAGGCGCATAGAGACCACCAAGAGGCTAACGAGGAACCTCAGACAGCAAGGACCTGTCTCCCTCTGCAGCCTTCACCATCTGTCAGGGGTCATGTCCTCACGAGGTCACTCAATATTGTCTGACTTAGGAGGAACTTGCATAGGCATGCCTGAGTGTCCTGGAATGGTGTTGGATGTAGGGGTGGTGCATGTGTGTGTGTCTCACAGGATTTTCCTCCAACCTTGACAATGACAGGGAAACCAGGAACAGCTCAACTTGCACAGCGCATCCAAGTCAACTACAAGCCACTTGAATTGAGAATTCAGTCAGCCAGGGGAGGGAGAAACCATTGCTTCCATCACAAAGCATGTGCTTAATCGTAATCCAAGTCAGCATGTACAGGTGTTGCAGGTAAAAGACAAGACGTGTGTGACCCACCAGGGTTGACAGAAGGGAGCGGGCACATGAATGGCAGGAAGCAGGCTCACAGGCCTTACACCAACACCGGAGTCCTAGGACGTGGAGAACAGGACACATGGGGGCGAGGGGTTAAGTACAGCACCCCTGACTGCCCACTAGCACTTGGCCTCTTGTGAGTAGGTGTCCTGAGCACACAGCCTATGGTGAGGGGGCTGGTTTTCGGATGAGCACAGCACTTCCCATGGAATGACACCATGGTCCTCTTGGGAGGTGTGGTAACCTCAACCGTGGCCCCCAAAGGTGTCCAGGCACTCATCCCTGCCACCCATGACTGCGTTATTCTCTTAAACAGCAAAGGATGGTTTGCAGATACGATTTGGTTACGGATCTTGAGGTGGGAGGTTATTCTAGATTATCTGAGTGGGCCCGATGGGATCCCAACGTCCTCTAAGAGGGAGGCAGGAGGTTCAGAATAAGTCGTCAGAAGAGGTGACAATGGAGAAGGGAGGTTGGTGCGACATGAGGAGGAAAGGGGTCAGGAGCCACAGGTTGCAGGTGGCCCCAGACGCTGAAAAGGCCCGGGAACAGGTTCTCTCCTGGGAAACGCCTGAAGGAACCAGCCTTGGGTTTAACCCCATGAGACGGGCTTTGGACCTCTGACCTTTAGAAATGTAGGTCAATAACCGTGTGCTGTCGTAAGCCACTTCATTTGTGGTAATTTGTTACGACAGCCCTAGGAAAACTCCTACAGGGTTAGACACATTTTCCAAGACAGCATCTTGGAAAAATTTACTGAGGAATGGCTAATGGAACGGATGATCTCTTCATTCTCTTGAATAAATATCCTTAGTGATAGCATGGCTCTACCTTTTTAATTCAGTTCAGCACATATTCATTGCACAACTGATGTCAGGCACTGTGAGGGTTAAAGGTGTAGGAAACATGGGCTTTCCCCAGATTAGGAAGGAAGCCAAAGCAAATCCATCAATCTCTGGAACTTAGGTGGGAAATGACTGTCCTCAGAGGCTCCCAGCACAACAGAGGGTCAGGGAAACAATGAAAAGCGGCCTGGATTTTGGCTGCTAGAGTGGGGCTGGGGGTACAGTGGGCAGCCTGGATGGAGGCCTGGGATGAGTAAAGGCATGGACGTAGAAATGCGTTTAGTATTACAGACTAAACTGTGCCCCATATATACCACGTATAGAAAGACACATAGTATCTGTAAGGTTAAGTACCCCATATATACTATATATAGAAAGATACATAGTATCTATAAGGTTAAGAACCCCATATATACTATGTATAGGAAGAAACATAGTATCTGTAGTGTTCAGTACCCCATATATACTATGTATAGGAAGAAACATAGTATCCGTAAGATTAAGTACCCCATATATACCACATATAGAAAAAAACATAGTATCTGCAGTGTTCAGTACCCCATATATACTATGTATAGGAAGAAACATAGTATCTGTAAGGTTAAGTACCCCATATATACCACATATAAGAAGAAACATAGTATCTGTAGTGTTCAGTACCCCATATATACTATGTTTAGGGAGAAACATAGTATCTGTAGGGTTCAGTACTATTCATGGTTTCAGATATCCACTGGGAGTCTTGGAACATGTTCTCTGTGGTTCAGGGGAGTCGACTGTATTACTCACAAGACAAGGATTTGTTCTTACCTGTCTTCTCATGCACATGTGGGGTGCTCTCTAGGCTAGGGATCGCTGAGTCATGGGGTCTGTCCATCGCTGATGTTCTGGAATGCTGCCTAGCAGTCTCCAAGGCAATTGTCCCCTTTCCACCTGTTTCCCTATATCCTTCAACACAGCGGTGTTTCCAACTGTTAGTAAATCTGAGTGACATGTTATCTTGTTTTAATTTTGCATTTCCCTTCATCTACTAGTGAGGTTCAGCCTCTTCGGATACATCTTATGCCATTTGAGTTTCTATGAACTGACAATTCAACCTCTTTGGCCATTTATTAACCAAGTCACATTTTTCTTATCGATTTTTATGAAGCCTCCCTATATTCTGAATACACTCTCTGAATACTACTCTGTTGGGTATATAAATTTCAAATATCTTCTGCCAGTTTATTGGTCTTTTCTGTTTCTTTAAGCTGAATATTTTTGTCAAATGGATCAACCTTTGATTTTATAGTCTGTGGTCTATGTCTCGTTTAAGAAACATTTTCCTGACTTTATTTTCATGAATCTATTTTCCTAGGTTTTTTTTCTAGATGTTTTATAAGATACTGCTTTTTAACATTGAGATGTTTCCATCTGCATGGAATTCATTGGTTTGTATACTGTGTAAAATTGGGACATAGTTGCTTGTTTTCCTATGTGCTTTTCTCTCAGCACCAAATAATCTCCTTTCTGAATGTGTATTTCCAGGGTCTCCATTGTCGCTGGTCCTAGAGATCTAGTTCTCCATCTCTATACCGGACCCACACTTTTAACTGTACACCCCCGCTAGCTGCCTGGTAGGGTGAATGTCCCCTCGTTCTCTTCCACTTGCTCCCCCTCAAACGCTAAGGGCAGGGTCCACCAACTGCTCAAATACAAAGCTGGCCGGGGTTTGTCACTGTTCAAAGTCATTTTTTACTGCAGTGAGATTTTTAAAAGGCAGTTACATTTGTTATACATACACACAACTGACCTAATAACTGTTAGTCATCGAGAACATTCAAGAAATACAAACGGTGGTTGAGGCACACAGCACAGTTGACATCCGTAAGAAGAAAAGTTAGCAGAGAGGGGATTAAGTGCTTGAAATTGTCTACGGAAGCGCGTCTGTGACACCTTTCATCTCTACAGGAAAAGGAGATGGTTACGAGAAGAGAGGTGTCCTGTCCGGGTGCAGCCTGTGAGACCTTCGCCTCGTTGACCCTTCGCGGTCGGTGTCCCACGGGCTTTCTCTGGGAGCTTCAACACAAAACCAGCTCAGGCCATGACAGCCAGGCACACGTGCAGTGGGCCTGCGCCATGGCAATGTGCCTCTTCCCACTGCCCCAGGCCCCAGCAGTAGAGGGGATAGCCCGGTGGCTCGTGGCCTGTCGCCCACAAGACGAGGACTTGGTGGAGGAAGGGGTGGGGAAGGGAAGCTCCCTGACAAGCCAGGACACCGCAACCTAATGACCAAACCTGTATTTTCTGGTAAAACAAAGAGCACATCCTACCCTGACTTGTTACTACCTAGAGTTGTTAGGTAACCGGCTTGGCCGTGCTAACGGGACAGGCTGTAACAAGCAGCGAGCAGGTGGGTGCGTGGCCACTGTCATCTGCGGGCCCAAGTGCTGACGTGGAGGGCGGAGAACATCACTCGTGTCTGGGGACCTGCCTCATCTCTTGGCCAAGGCGAGCAGGATCACTGGTTATTGTCGGGGGAGCTAATCTGGGGGACACACGGCCTTTCTATTGGTACAGGTAGAGACACCTGGCTTTCAGTCACCCACAGATCCTCACCTCCCAGAACCATGGACTGAGTGGTCTGCACCCTGTTAAACTCAGCTGAAGTGAGAGGGGGCGGTGGAAGGTCCCCAGGGTCAAAGATCTCCCACTGTGTCCTTGGTAACCCCTCAGTGCCCAGCACAGACACAGGGACACGGCAGCTCACGGTCAGTTTGTCAGCCCAAAGAGCCACCTCAGAAAACCTCCAAGCTCCCTCCAAAACACAGAAGGAAAAACAAACACAAAAGCCACCACACTTTTGAACACAGAGGCTAATGTCCACACACACACACACACACACACGGTCTATTTTCATTTCATCGGGAAACCATCCTTTGATCCAAAAGCTATTTTTGTGCCTTCCTTGGAAATGATTATGCCCCCTGCCTTTGACAGCTCCAGGCTGTGAGGCAGAGGTGGTCCCGGGCGGGGGGCCACATGGGAAGCCCACTCTGGGTCTGGTTCCATCAGAGTGAGCGGAGTTTCCACCACCTGCCATTTTCCCCAGGAGCCAGAAAGCTCCAGAGGGTGACATGAGATCACGTGCATCTAAACACAAGACCCAATCACGCCTGTTCGTGTTGCTGGACTTCCCAGGTGGGGCCCCCAGGGTTGGAGAGGGTCCGAGCTGACACTCCCCTGGCCCGTCCTGGGGGCTGGGCTCACTCTGCACCCAGGCCAGCTGTAACCAGATCCGCTCGACCCGGCCCTCCAAAACCCAGGTGAGGACACTCGGGCTAGGGGCCTGAGGAGAAAACGAGGGGCCATCCTTAAGAGTGACAGGCATGGGAGAGGCAGAGGTTCAGTGAAAAGCGAGGGATGGATCCTAAAATTCATCTGCTCAAATCAGGGGAGACATAGCAAGCCAGGAACTAGGGGCTCAAAGGTCAGCCAGGCAGAAGCTTCCAGAAGTCAGCCTCTCATTCCCTGTTGGACACCGGCCCAGGAACTCAAGGCCCTGGTGAGAATGGCAGAATCAGAGCGAGAAGCAGAAGCAGAAGCCAGGCTTCTGACCACAGACCTGAGCCTGTCCCCTCTAAGATGCTACTGTGTCTCCGGGCGGCTGAAGAAACAAGGCTTGGGCTCACCCCCAAACCATCTCCAGAATCACTGAGCAGAATGCACCCCCGCCCCCGGCCCCGAGGCTGGTTCCAGGGAAGCAGGCTTGGTGGCAGAAGACAGGAGGCCCGGGTATCCCGCCCTCCCATTCACGCCTGTGCACAGGGCCGCTGTGACCCCCCCAGGCGGAGGCCGTGGGACAAGGAGGAGAAGCCCCGACATGAGTGCCTGTGTGCTCAGCTCAGCCCTCCTGCAGCCTGGCACCCCGGCCCTGGCCCCACTTCCTCCAGCCGGGGTGCTGCCAAGCCCAGGGTGGGGGCAGCACAGCGGGGCTCACTCCCCACACACCCTAAACTCTACAGACACTCAGTCTGGCCACACGTAACAGACACGGGCAAAACACGTCTCTCAGGACAGGAACTCACATCACACGGCACGAAGTATACACATCGGCAGCACAAGGGCCGCAGAGACTGGGTGAGTTGGGGGGCAGAGAAATCCAGTTCCGCTCAGTCAGGGTCACGGTCCTCACCTCCCGCTCGCCTCTTTTCCTGATGCCCCCGAGCCCGACCCACCCACAGAGGGTCAAGGCAAGAAGACACCCGGGCAGGCCGGGCAGGGGGGCACATGGGCACCCTGGGCTGTAAGTGAGCTCTTTACAGGCAGAAAGCGTCTACGACGAGATTATTCACAACCAGACATGAAGGGCCCTGTGGACACACAGATACGACACAATAAATACAAATGACGCCTCCTCCCGCCAACGTCTACCGGGGCTCCGGGCAGCAGCGAGCAGCCCAGGCGATGCGTTAGGGTTGAGCGATGCGGCGCTTGGGGGGCACGTGGGGGGTGGGGGGTGGGGTGCCTTCTGCTGGGGGCTCCTGGGGTGGGGCAAGTGTGGCGAGGCCGGGCCCCACGCACGCGGGCATCAGCGTCACAGCCAGGGGTGGGCACTGCCCTGTGGAAGCCTCGCTCTGCCTGCAGCTACTCAGAGAACGGCGGGAACATGCCCAGGTCGGCAAAGTCCTCGATGTTGTAGTTGCCTGTACCCTGGGTTGGGTCTCCTGGCATGGGCAGCATGTCCTGAGGGACAGAGAGAGAAGAAAGCCACAGAGGAGTCAGGCACCTGCGTGGCTGAGAGCCCAGCCTGTCACTCACCCGCACGGCTGTGTCCCTAATGGGGGCAGCCGAACACCTCCAGCCCTCCGGGGGATGCTCTGCGGGGGTCGTCGAACGTCTGAGACCCCGGGGCGCGGATCTTCCCTGGGAGCTGTCGTTCCCGTGGGGAAACACAACTTCAGGACGCAGCCCTTGTCTATTTAAAGCCGAGCCAGGGCCCAGCCTGGTGCGGACGGAGCAAGAGCACACAGGCTATGAGGCAAACGCAGTGCTGGGAGCAGAAGAGGAAGCTGCGAGGCCCCTTGTGCCCGTGCACACGAAGGGCAGGCCGGAGCCCTGCATGGTGAGACTTCACTTTGAACAAGCCCTTCAAGATCTCTGGGCCTTGGACTCCCCATCCAGAAAGCGGGTACAGGTGCATTTCAGTCCGTGGGGGGCCCATTTCCCAAAGCACATTCTGTTGAATTCCTCTGCCCACAAAATTCTATGCACAAAGAAGTTTGGGAAACAAGGGATCTTTTCCCTTCTTCCTGAAAACCTCGGTCCTCTAGTGTACCATGAAGGCCCTGATAAGTCCCGCAGTCGGGAAGCTGAATGACGTTGTCTAACCAGGGTTTCTACAAACTTATTTGACCAAGAATTCCTTTTAGCTGCATGACCCCAAAGAGCCAGGATGGAGAATTCTGCCCTGCATGGCTGCTGGGAGGTGTAAGGAAGGGCAAGGCCGGCCAAGGCTTACGGCAGGGGGTGGGCAGTCATTGCAGGTCAGGGGAGGCCGGGCTGGGGTCGGGGTGAGTTCTCCGCACATTTAAAAAGATTCTGCCCTTCTGGAGACCTCGGGTGCATCTGGGTTCCAGGCCTTTGCCTGTGAAGATGCTGCGAGACCTGGTGGGGAAGGGGCTTGAGCTGAGGGTGGGCTTCGTGGAGGGCTGACCTTGAGAAGCAGGAATGACAAACCAGGAGTCTCAAACCGTCCTGCTGAGTGCCTCGTGCCCTGTCCTTGCTTTGCAGGACATGCTGGGCATGGCAGGGGGCCCCCGGCACTCTTGTTATGAGATGCCTGTCTTTCATGCAGCCTGGGGACGGGGGCACAGGGTGGAGGATGGACTGAAGCCCTGGCTGCGGGAGTCAATGGACTCACGGCCCCCACACGGGGCCTCCCCTCAGTGGGAGCTTTTCTGGCTGAAAGCAGAGCCAAGGACACCCTCCTGGGGGCCAAGTCCCGCTCCCGAGTCCAGGGCACAGGGAGGTCACACCTGCCCAAGCACTAGGGACAGAGGGGCCAGGAACGTGTCAAACCACAGAGGGCTGCAAGGTGCCCGGCATCCTCAACACCCTGAACTTAACAACAGAGAGACCTGAGTGAGCCTCCTACTCCTGGACCCCTCTGGTCAGGCCACAACCACCATCAGCAGGGGGCACCGCAGGGGCAGCGACCCTGCAGGGGGGAACGGGGTGGGGGTGGGGGGGTGAAGGAAGCAGAGAGAAGGTGCTGGTACCTACGAGAAGGCGGCGCTCGCTGGATTTACCTGGAACACTTCAGTCTGACCGGGCGGCTGGTGCGAATGCGGCTCACTGCTCTGCTGACCATGGTGCTGGCTTTGCCACTGCGACCACACCTCCGAAGGCCGCCCCTGGAACTGCCCCCCGCTCTGTCCACTTTCACCTGAAAGAGCGGGCGGACAAGATGCACGCCTCAGTTATATTTATTTTTTAAAGATTTAGCTTACTGTTTTTGACAGAGACAGAGAGGAGGGGGAGGGTGCAGAGCAGTCTCCACAGCTGCACATCATCAGCTTTGGACATCGTTTCGTGCCACGTGGGTGTGCGGGGGGCCACAGGCCTCCCTCATGGGCAGCTCGCCCCGGCAAGAACTGAACTAGGTGCTACACCCCAGTTCAGCACATGGGTCCGCCCGGGCCTGGGATTCGATCCTCGGACCTCGGGCTGCAAAGAAAGCGCTCAACCCCCTCAGCCATCCCAGCTTCCCCAAGGACATGCCCTTTAAAAGCCACCCCGTGGCTCCTGAGACCTAAGAACCACGCAGCCCACAGCCCCCTTGCCCCCGTTCCTGAAGGACACAGTCCATGCAGAGCTGGCTGAACGTGTCCGCTGACCAGGGGACGGCGTGGCCGTGGTCTGGGAGCAAAGCACTTGGGGGTCAGCTTGGACGAGAAGACAGGGCTCCGAGGGAATGGGCACCCTGAGCTCTGAGCAAGAGCAGCCGTGCTTCTGTCTACACAGACCACGCCCGGTGGAAAAACGAGCAGATTTTTGGCTAAAACACTTCTACGGTTCAACCCAAGGGGATCCGTGTTTCCTAAAGCACACTGGACACCTCAGGCACTGTTTGCCCTGTTGCAAAACCATTCACTAACACTTTGGGAGCAATGGGCTCTCTATCAAGCTCTGGGCGGTGGGACAGCCCTATTGAGCCCTTCCTGACAGTCATGCAGACCACAGGTGACCAACCCCCCATGCCTACCAAATGGGTAGGCACTGGGTTGGCCTGAGGAGAGGCTGGAAAGTGTTCAGGGAGAAGAAACAACCTCTGTCCCTGTGATGCACATCTTACTGCCTGAGACACAAAGGTCTTTCACAAAACACATGGGCTCCTTTCGTCACCCCCGGTGCTTTTTCAGGCCCTGGGTTACGGTAACAGCTGCTAAAGGGCTCTATGAAATCCAAGGCAGCCATTCAGAACAAGAAGGGATCCATGAAGTCTCCATGCCCACAGGATGCGGCCGTTTGAAAGAATTCAGCGGCAACGTGCAGAGCCTTCCCTCATTCTCATTCTCTCTCTCTCGCTCTCTTTCAATGAGACGCCAGGGTTCAGAGAACCATGCCCACTGGCCTGAGCTGAAAATCTAGGAATCTAGAGCAGCCACCATGGCACAAAACTAAATGAGCAGCAGCAGGGGGAGCTATGCGGGGAAGTGTCCCCAGACCCCACCCCATCCAGGAGGTCGAGAGGCAGAGAGCAGAGGTGGGTGGGACCCACTCAGAGGGACCCCCTCTGTTGAAGGCCGTGGGAACCATCCCAACACGCTTTGGCGATGACTGCCACTCGGGAGTCCCCCAGCTTCCTTCAGGACCCACTACCGTGGTGGTTGCTGCTAGAGCCTTGCCCACCACAAACGAACTCCCTCAGCCCTTCCTTCCTGACGTGGCCTGAATCGTGTCCCCAAAATTCACATGTTGAAGTCCTAACCCCCAATATCTCGGAAGGTGGCAGTATTTGGAGGCAGGTTCTTTAAAGAGGTGATG
>PVKE010002646.1:27824-80462 GCA_004027555.1 Craseonycteris thonglongyai
TCGCTTTGAGGCCACGAGGACCGAGGATCGAATCCCGGCTCCGGCCCAGGCAGGACCCACGTGCTGAACTGGGGAGTTCCCACAGTTCGGTTCTCTAGCTGTCTCTGTCTCTGTCTCTCTCTCTCTCTGTCAAAAGTAAAATAGAAATAAATATGCACTGAAGATAAAATAATTACTCTCTATAAATATAAAAAAAAAAGATAAAAAAAAAAAATAAAAAAAAAATAAAGAGGTGATGTAGTTAAGATGGGGTCATTGGGGTGGGTCCTAACCCAATCTGACCGGTGTCCTTCTAAGAGGACAGTAATGCCAGGTGGGTGTTACACTTAGGGAGTGATCACTTTCTCAACTATACCAGGGCTGTCCGGACACTATCCAGCCATGTAATAGTTAAGATAGAGGTGCTTGCAGCTGATTTTTTTTTTTTTCTGGCTGGCCTTGCAAACAGGTCTAACCACTAGGCAATATACACTTGAAACTAATACGATATTGACTGTCAACTGTAATCCTAACATGTTAAAAGTTATTTTTAAAAAGAAGATGAGAAGGAGATGAGGGGATACCAGGATAGCTCAACAGGTTGAGCGCTTGCCTTGCAACTGCAAGGTCCAGGGATTGATTCCCAGCCTTGGCCCGTGCAAACCCATATGCTGCTGAACTGCAGCGCAGCTGGTAACCACCGGAATGGCGGCAAAGGTTCTTGCCTCCCATGCGGGAGGCCCCCAGTTTGGTTCTGCCCCGTGTGGTTCCACATCCACCTGTGCAGGATGAAACTACGCCAAAAAAAAAACAAACCTAATGATGTACAACTATGGAGACTGCTCTGGGCCCTCCCTCTTCTCTCTCTCACCTTCTCTTAAACAATAAACCTGAAAAAAGGAAACAAGACAAGAAGAGGAGATAGATGAGGACACAGACACACACAGAGGTGTGACCACGTGAGGACACAGGGAGAAGACGGCCGTCTGCCGGCCAAGGAGAGAGGCCTCAGAAGGAACCCATCCTGCAGTCACCTTGACCTCAGACTCCCAGCACCTAGAACGGCAGGAACACATGCTGGCTGTTGAGGACACCCAGCCTGTGACACATGGCTACGGCAGCTCCAGCAAACCCGTCTACCTCTGCCTCCCTCCCATCCAACTCCCAAAGCCACCTGTCCACACAGCACCTTCTTGCTTCCCCTCCATCCTCAGCCCTCTGAGATCCTTCCACAGCCAAGTTCGTGCATGTCCACGCCCAGCCTCACAGGCCAGAGGCCTCAGATCTTATCTTTCCCAGCCACCCCCTCTATGAAAATGCATGTGGACCTGCGGGACGACCTCTGGTGTTGGTCCAATCACCTCCTCCACTGCTCCTCATGTCTCTCTGTCACTTCACATGTACTGAGTTAGGCCTTGCCTTCCGTCAACAGATGAGATGGTTCGAGCTGCTTACTCTGACCCCGACTTGTACTGACGTATAGTGACACACACACACATGCTGTCATCCATCTTCCTTGGTGACAGCCAGGGACAGGGTAGGGCAGAGGAGGTGAAGATTAGAGGAAGACTAGCTCGCTATTTGTATCTGGGGGCTGGGGGGTACCTGAGTCTATTAACTACCGATACCAGGTTGCAGAAGAAAAAAAATGTGAAGACTCCTGGGGAGGGAACAGCCTTTCTTACATGCGTGCACTACACACAAAGTCCGTTTGGAAGGGCCTATGGGATGAGTTTACTGGCCATGTGGTGGGAGAGTTAAAGGGGGAAAGCCCTCCTCTCAGCCTCTGCTACTGAGCTATTCTTTTTTCTGTCCTGCATGAACGACCTCTCTGAGTAAATATTGAGTAATAACCACAACCTAATCTTTCCTGGATGACAGAGAACTGTGGGGCCTCGGCGGAAACCTTGGCCCAGACTGACCTGCACTGTGAACAGATGGTGAACAGGGGGGAGGGGGGTGTGCACACGGCCTACCCCCCAAGAAGTACCCACAAGCCTCTTCCTGGAAAAAGCCCCAGTGGTCACCAACATCCTTGTGTTGCCATCTTGTTCCAAAAGCCACGGGGAGGGCCACAAACCGTGAGCCATGCTGTGCATCATGGGCTTCTGGAGCCAAGGCTAGGCTGCCACAGCCCTGGTGGGATGCACAGGGCACCTGCCAGGACAGGGGTCCAGACGGCTCATGTTACAAGCTGCCACCCACCAGACCAACCCGGTGGGCTGTCAGACCAAAGGCGAGGATCGGAGAAGCTTGTGGGCTCCCAGGTCACAGAAGCAAGCTAATGACATCGTCCTTTTTCCAAACACTTGTTTTATTGGCTCTCAAGCCTCCAATTTCACTCTTGCTGACGTCTTTTCGCTTGGAAACCGCCCTAGGATTCGAGGCTCACTGGAAGTCCTGGTCAGAGGTCCCATGTGGTTGGGTTTAGCTCAACCAGGGTGACACGTGGCAGTTTCTCATTGTCATGCCCGTGGGTGGAGGCCGGGGACACTGCTCACCACCCAACAAGAACAGGACAGCTCAGGATGAGCACAGCTCTTTCGAGGAGGGGCCCCTAAGCTATGGCTGTTTCCTGAGCTTTGTGAAAAGACACTGGTGCTCAGAGCTGTCAGCATTACCTGGTGTGACCCAAGTTGATCTGGACTGACCTGCTGTGACCTGGGTCACACGTGCATTGGACACTTTAATCAGCCCTTCCTAACCTGAAGTCACATGTGAACAAGAAGCAATGGGCACGCATGTGCTGGCAAAGTCATTATACCTGGAAGCGTGCTGATAAGATGATGACACAATGACGCCTAGCACTGAAGGAATGTGCGTGCTACACTCTGAGCTGCTAAACGCGGCCTCACTGAGTAACACGGTTAGGATACTGCACTCGGGAACCTGCGACGAGGGAATGGGAGCCATGCTGGGGGAACAGCTGGGTCCTGGGGGAGGGGCAGACAGGGAGCAGAAAATGCTGCACCCCAGGATCTCAGGCTGAGGGGTCAGAAGAGTTGCCCTTAGGGGTCGGGAAGCATCTGGCACCTCCACACACAGGCTGGGGCTCCAAACAGCAATTTCCTTAAGGCTGACAGACAGTTAGGAACAGAAGCTCGGATGTCTGGGTTCAGCTTCGTGCTCCCCAAGAAACGCCCTACGAGCCCCGCAATTGCATGTTACCCTGGTGATAGCACCACGAGGTGGGCACCAGTTCACACTTCCCACGGGCCCCTCCTCAGCCTCTCCATGTGTGAAGTGGAGCCCTGGCCCCTGGATATATGCAGAGAGGGTCCGCTAAACACGGATGAGGGATGGCAAGGCAGGGTCCCCAGAACACGCACCAGAAGGCGGTCACTTAAGCCTTTCTGGCCTGAGGTTCTGTTAACAATGGTAGGAAAGATGTTCTCATGTGGCACAGGATTCCTCTTTTAATATTAAAAACACTCTACAGTGTTTACTGTTTACATAGTTGGTTGTCTCTATAACTATTCTTGTTTGTTTTTTAAGATTTTTTTATTGTTTGTTTGAGAGGAGAGAGAGAAAAGGGGAGGGCCTAGAGCAGTCTCCACAGTTGTACACCATTAGTTGTGATATGGTTTCATTCCACACAGTTGGCTATGGGGCCGTGTGGGATGAAAACCGAACTGCGGGCCTCCTGCATGGGGAGGTGAGAACCTTCACCGCCATTCCAGTGGTTACCAGTTGTGCCGCAGTTTAGCACATGGGTTTGCATGGTTCATGGCCGGGGCTGGAATTCCATCCCCGGACCTCAGGGCTGTAAGGCAAGTGCTCAACCTATGAAGCCATCCCAGCATCCCTTTCTTTTTGACATTAAGACTACTGGGTTTTTAACTTGAGGAATCTGAAAGTCCTCGCCAAGGGCCGTAAAGGGTTAAGGTAGCATTCAGATGACATCGGGTATAGGAATAGAGTCCCAGAGCCTTGAAAATAGTAGGTTTCATCCACAAAGCCCAGGTCTACGCAGCCAGTCTCTCAGGAACACCACCAATCTTCCAGAGCCAGACAAGAGAGACGCCTGGAAACCTTCAGACCCGGTCCCAGGATTCTGGGAATGTGTGGCTCAGCCACCGCACCCCCCACCCCCCATAAAAAAACAACTCAGGACGTTCAGAAAGCATTTTCTCAGCCCCCATCCCAGGGCCCGGAATTCCTGCCCTCACTGACCACCTACCAAACCCCGGAGTCCTGTTGGCCAGGCTGGAGTAGGCGTTGCCGCTGGGCGAGGAGGTGGCCGGGCTGGACAGCGGGCTGTAGGAGGAGGGGTCGGCCGGGTAGGTGTGGCTCGTTCCGATCCCGAAGGGGGACTGGGTCTTGCTGGACTGAGAGGGGATTTGCTACAATTAGGACGAAGCAAAGAGATGGGGCACCACCAGCAGTGCCCGCCCAGTGCCCCAGGCAGGTCATCGTCACCCCCCAGGGTGGCAGCAGGGGCAGTGTCCACTGTGGGCTGACGGGACTCCCCCACAGCCCTCTTGTCCAGCTGGGCACCAGGCCTGAGATCAGACATCTTTGGGGCAGGTTTGATACAGTTACCCGACCAGGGGTAGGATGCTCTATCTGGGTCCCCCAGCTCCTGATTACGGGGCCTCGGCACCATGACTACCAACAACACCCCTGGCTTGTGTGCCTGGGTGCCCCGCTGGGGTCGGCTCACACTGCTGAGTCACCCTCACAGCCAGCAGCCAGAGGCATCATGTCCGGGAGCTCTGTCCTGCGGGCAGCTGGGGGCAGTGCCCTCTGCAGAGTCCTCACCTGTCCGGGAAAGGGTGGCCGACTCCCTGTCCATGCCACCTGGCTCTGGTTTAGTTGCCGGGAGATTTGGGACATGTTCTGGCCCGTTGAAGAGGAGGCCTGGATGTCATTCACGCCAGGCACGTGAACCACTGAAGAGCTAGAAGAAAATGCTGTTGTCCTGAGGGGACGTCCCGCCCACCACATGGCCCCACCTGCACCACCTCCCTTCTGTCTGTCTCTCTCTCTGTTTCTGACCGGATGATACCCAGGAACAGAGGTGCCTCTTTGAATAAAAAACAGTCTCCGTGCTCTGGTTAGTTTGTTCCTTTGGGCTGTGTGTAGAACTTAAGGATTCAGGATACAAACCAGAGGCTGTCAGTTCATTTGTTATTTTTTCATTTACTTATTTTTTTAAGATTTATTATACTGTTTTTTGACAGAGAGACAGAGAGAAGGGGGAGGGCCCAGAGCAGTCTCCGTAGTTGAACATCATCCGTTTTCGACATGCTTTCGTTCCACTCAGGTGGGCAGGGAGTTGTGCAGGGTGGGAACTGGGCCAGGGGCCTCCAGCATGGGAAGCTCACCCCAGTTCAGCTCACGTGCTGGGGCTGGGATTCGACCCTCAGTCCCCAGGGCTGCAAAGCGAGCGCTTAACCCGCTGAGCCATCCTGGCTGCCCCTCATTTGTTTTTAAACAGAAAGAAGAGGCAGAGAATGGGAGGCCTGCTGGAGGAAGCCTCGTCCTAGGCAAACTCACTGTTCACCGTTTCTGCCTTCCCGGGTCAGTAAACCTCCAGCGTAATTCAGCGAGTCTATCAGGCATGGCCGTGTGTGTCACAGGATGCTGAGCACACTCCCGCCGGCTTGGTCCCTGACCTGTCTGGCTTCTGGGCCCACACTGTCTGAGTGGCCAGGTTCTTCCTCCCCGAGATCCCCCAGCTCTATTGGTAGACAACAAACTCATTAAAGACGGGATGGTGGGAAAAGACTTCATGTCGTCTCAGGCCCTTCCGATTTATAGAAAATCCTACCCATTCCACAGCCTTAAGGCCTCACGGGCACCCGCTCATTCATTCATTCATTCATGTGTTCATTTGTTCATGCTGTGGACTTGTATAGAGTGCGCACCTGCCCTCGCCAGACTCCTCACAGGGCCTGGCACCCCCGCCAACTCCTTCCCCACGCAACCTGCCGGCCGCAAACCTGCCTTCCCTTCTCCATAAGTAACTGCCCTCTAGCCCACCCCACTCATGTTTCCATGACGACAGCCTCACCCAGGCTCAGTGTATGGGGCTGGCCCACCTACAGCCTCGCTCCTCCACTGCACCGCACCCCACCCCCAGCCCCTAGCATGCCTGGACCCCATGTCCTCAAGTCCCTCCCCTCCCAGAAGCCACCAGTAAGGAAGTCCAAACTCCTTAGCATGGCATTCAAGGCCCCCCAGTTTCATCCGTCCCGTTTCTCCCAGACTTGAAGCCTCCCCATCCCTCCGGACTCCCCGGCTTTGCTCAGCTCCCTCTGGCATTCTCCCCAGCCTCTGCTCTGGTTCCCCAGCACGCCCTGGAGGCAGGCCTCGCTTCTGATGGTGTCACTGGGGCTTCCGAGACCTCAAGAGGGCCTGGATGCTAAGAAACAAACCCAGGGAGGCAGACACCCTGCGGGTACCCCCAAGTGGCCTTTCATGTATCTATGGCAACTCATGGAGGGCACAGGGCAGAACCAGAGCCCCCAGGACCCTCAGCCCGGCCCAGGTACCTCTAACTAACGTTCACAGCAGTTGCAGCACAGAACCTAGCTCTGAGACCCTGGGCTTCCCTGGTGAGGACACAATGTCCCACCCCTCCCCACTCCCAGCACGTACCTGAAGGCCTTCCCCGAGTGTCCAGCCGGGAAGGGGCTTCCTTGGGAGTAGATCTGCTGGCTTCCCGCGGCAGAGGCCGAACTCATCATCTTCTTCTCCGCTGAGAAAAGCAGAGTGGGGGTCACATGAGAGGGTTCCCTGGCCTATGGACCGTAGGGGCAGGCAGCCCAAGAGCAGGTGCAAGGTGGGTGCGCAAGCCAGAGGGCACAAGCCCCCTGTTAGCCCTGGCTCCACACATTCATCCCAGGGCCTTCCTTGCACCTGAGGGCGTCTGATTGACCCTGACACCTGGGCTAGGCCACAGGCCATGGGAAGGCAGGCCCTTTTGAGAGTCAGGAAGATGAGGAGAACTAATAAAGTTCTCCCTCAGACACTATTTTACCGAATCCATCCAACCCCATGGGGTGGGTAGGATACGAGGGCTGTCTGGGGGGCTGGAGGTGGGAGAAATGCAGCCATTGTCAATATAACGAGAACGGTTGTGTGGCTGGATACTTTCCGAACAGCCCTCCCATGTCTCCTTTCACACACGAGGAAGACAGAGCCGTGGCTAAGGGGACTGGCTCTGGCACTCCGCTCCCTGGGCTCGAACCCCCGGGCTGTTTCGCTTTGGTTCTGTCCTATTTTGGCAGGTTATTATTATCCAGGAGTTACCCGTCAGAAGCCTTTGAACATGAACTTATTCTATCACTCTTGATAGTCTTATTTTCCTGCACTCTCACTTTATTTTTCTTCTGGGTATTTTGCAATTTGCTAACCATTTCCTTGTCTTTTTCTTGGACGTGGTTTGGAAGTGAGACTACTTTCATGCCTCTCCCCCCACCCCCCACCCCTTCCATTAGTGGTTATGTCTAAACACACTGGAAGTGGTATTTCTCTATAAATGTCAGAGATAAAAGAGTATATACACTGATGAAAAAATTTCTGTTTATTACCCCGAATCCAAAAGATCTCTGGGATCTTTGCTGAGTTGATTTGATTCTGGCTTGTTTATTTTTATAGCTTTTGTCCCTCCTAACAGGTGCTAGTAGCTTCATTTTTTCAATCACTGTTGTTTTTCCAGCCTATCACTTCCGTTCTTGTGTTGTATCTGATTCATCTCACAACACAAGTCATTTTCACGTTGGTGTGCGTGCACTCTGCGTCCTTCTGTTGTTTCCATATGAGAAAACAACAGGCTGCTGGGAAAATTTTGGATCACGTGTTTCTCCCGCATCTTTTTCTCTGTTAATTTTTTTTTCTCTCTGTTGCCATCTCTATGGAAAGGTGTCTATGTTTTGTATACTATTACATTTCAAATGGGAGTTCCCACAAATGCTACGGATATCTGGTCAACTATTTCAGGCTTATCTGAGAGGAACAGAAACCTCTTTAGATGTGCTATGGTTTCCTCTTGCCAGATGAAGCTACATTTCTCAATAAAAGTCGAGGGAATAGTGATGTCGGCGGGCAGCCCATCGGGACAGCCAGTGAGAGCCAGCAGCTGGAGCTTCCTCATCCTGGTAACAGGTCTGGTTTCCGCGGGCAGCTGGACACGTGGTGCCGTGACACTAACTGCACAGCACTCAGTCCACAGCCCGGCGGCAGCGATGGCTGTGGTCTTCCACCGCACATGACGGCATCGGGACTGAGATCTGCTCTCTTCTGACTGCCCCGGGGCCTGTCTGCCTTCCCCTCAGCGCACATGGTCCCCAGAGTGTTCCTCCTGGTGGGACACGCCTGGGGTTCCCTTTTTACAACAGCAGTTCCCACGCTTCCTAGTGTGAGAGTCAGCTGCTTCCTCCCTTCCACGAATTGCATGGGAAAACTCAACCGCACAGAATTGGAACCTTTCTTCTGAATGCTGGAACTGATGACGACATTTCCAAGTTGCTACTCCACCAGGAAGGGTTCAGAGTGGAACAACCACACAATCGGAACTCCACACAAGGGACAGACATGATGCAGATTGTTTAATGATCAGGAAATAGGTTCCTAATGAATTGCCACGTTAAAAAAGCAAGGTACCAAAGAGCGTGAGCTCAATTTTGCACATGAAAAGCATTTGTATGTGTACAAAAGACAAAAGGACATATGTTTTTTGTAATTGTCTATTTTTTTTTTAATTGCTATAAAAGGACATATTTTAAAAAATTATTCTATCCAGGGTGGTGGGATACTGGATAACTTCTTTGTCATGCATATGCATATATTTGTTTTAAAATGCTGTTCTCTGCTGCGTTAGGGGTTGAGATTTTTTATTTTAACAGGATTATGTCTTCAGCTTAATAAAGTTACACTGAGTCACAGATTAATAGAGCTCATCTATTCATTCCAAACCCTCTCATTTTGAAGACTGGATGCCAGAGGCCGCAGGTAACAGGCATGGGAGAGGCAAGCCCAGGAGTAGTATTTAGCGCTCTTTTTGTGGACTGCAGCGGTGACAGAGAACTCATCCTCTGTGGCCTTGTCCTCACAGGTGGCTGTCTCTAGGTGGCCTGACTGACTACACACCCCACATGTACCACCTCAGCACCCTCTGGACACTTACACGCACCGATCCCTGCAAACATCTCAGCAAACCGGGGGTCTCTCTCCTGGGTAAAGATCGCATCTGCCTTTTCCACCGACTTCCCAGCCTCGTGCACACCGGCTGGCAGGCTGGGAACGGAAACCTGTTTGCAAAGGAAAACACAACAGCACCCCGTGCGTGTGAGGCACAGAACACGCTCCCAGCAGCCACGCTTCTCCGTCACCGGGGCCCTCCCTCTGGAACGCCCGGCATTCCAGACCAGTGTGTTGGGTGGGGAGCTTTCCTATCTATGAAAGCCAAGACCAAATGGGGTAGGGGCGTGAGCTGGAGGTCACAGAAAAGACAACAGGGTCACACGGATTACCTAGAGAAACAGAAAGAATCTGCTTACTCTAAAATACCAGGAAATGTGGACAGTTTAATTTAGGACAGAGGCCATGGGACAACACATGGCAGGTTCTCTATGGGACCAGAAATGGTGGGAAGAGAAAAAAGAAGAGGGGAAGAGACAGCGGGGACAATGGAGATGGGAGAAGGAAGGAGACAGTGCGGGAGACGTGGGGAGACTCAGGGCAGGGTAGGAAGTGGCAGACTGAGGAGGAGACAGACACAGACAAGACGCAGGAGGAACGGCTGGGTAGCTGACAGGCTTCTGGGTGTGCTGGTACTAGAGCTCACACACAGTCTAGATGTTTCCATCAGCACCCCCGGCATGCTCAGGACTGGCTGACACGGCTCATACACAGTTCCTCACCTGGTCTTTACACAGTTAATACTCTTCCTAGCGCAGCTGTGCACAGAAGAGTGAAAGGAGACCCCCGGGGACCACCCCTCCCATCTCTGCCCTGGGTCGGAGGTGGTTCCAATTGGAAAAGGGTATCCCAGAAATTCACCTGTGATAAGTCGTAGGAGGTCAGCCCGTCTCTCTGGTGAACTTCCAGTTCTGCCTGCTGCTGCTGCAGCTGCCTGTGAAAGAAGACGTCATGAGGGACAGAAGTGGTGGGGACAGGGCAGATCTGGACTGTCCCTGTCCCCAAAGGCACGGTGGACAACACCTGATGGGCCTCTACACTGTTTCCAATTTTTATTTATATTTTTACTTTGGTTTTTTTTTAAAGGCTCTAAATCAACCCCAAACCCTGTTTTATAAGTTCAGGCTGCCAATCAGCAGGAAATGAGTTTGGATTTGTGGCTTCTTTTGACTAAAGCAGGGTAGAAAGTCGTCAGAAAACATTTTAAGGCAGAATTCAGAAAAGACAGTTGGGTTTATTGCCAAGCGAACATCGAGCTACAAGCTGGTGGAGTTGATGTGATCACACCCAACCCCCACCTTGAACTTCACCCCAGAGTCAAACTAAGAGGTGCTGACTGGCAGGAAGGTGCGGCGAGAGCCAGGGGCACCAGGACAGGCGTCAGCTCTCGGCTCTGTTGCTGGGGCTCCTACACCAGACGCAACTAAACAAGAGCGCAGACCACAGGCCCCGGGCTTGGCTGCGAACCCCCAGGTGCTGCCCTCAGCGCTCTGTGCCCAACACCAGCACGTCCGTCCCTCCGCCCGCGGTTTCCGCGTCTACAGCTGAGCGCCGGTACAAGTAGTGCTGACCTGCGGCCGCCCCATCCTGGGAAGAGGCCTGAGGAGGTTTCCCGGACATCTCACGGCAAAGCAATAAAAATAAAGCTTTGGTGTGCTTGCAAATTCCAGAGAGGGAGAAATGCGCTGTTCGGGAGAAAGCTGACCCACGACACACGTGTGCGAGGAAACCGGCTCTCACCGCAGCCAGTGCGCTGGGGGGGAAGGAGAGCTGACTAGGACAAACCAGACCCGCCCAGCCCAGCTTCCTGTCAGGGTGACCTCCCACATCAGGGAGGTCGGGTGCTGGGCAGATGCCTGTCAGCTCCCTGGACAGAGGCTTTTACTCAGCCTAAGTGAGCACCCAGCAAGGGTAGGAGAGCATCAGAGGCAGCCCTGGGAGGACCTGGCATCGGGCTTTGGGGGCATCTGGGGGCTCCGCTGACCAGAGCGGGACTCACAGCACCCACCCCCCATGGAGCACCGTCTGCAGGCCGGCTGCGAAGGACTCTGAATGCCTGTGACAGGGCTCGGACTCACTTTGCTCAAGGACAGGAGGCAATGTGTGTGTTTTAGAGCGAGCCCTGGGCCATGTGGGTTGGCTTAACGGGGGGCCAGACAGAGGGCAGGGGGAGCTGGTCAGGGAGGAGGACCGATGCCCACGTGAGAGATAGTAAAGGCCTCAACCCTGGCATTAAGAAGGAAGAGATGGGCCAGAGAGAATCACAGACCTGAGGGCCCTGGTTCCTGCCAGGTTGCCTGCCTGTTGCAGTGGATAAGAGGCTGGGACCAGGATCGGTCCCAGGCTAGGGCCCCTTCCAGCCTCTAAGCTCTGCAGGGACCAGGAATGAACTGCGCTTTTATTTTTCTACTCCTTATTCCCAGCACCCTGCTGGCTGGGCCCTCCCCGAATAAGTGAGGATGGCTCACTGACTCAAGAGAGCCACCCAGCGTGGCTATGGGGATGTGGAATTACAAGGAAACACACACACACACACGCAACAGGCAGCTGTGGTCACGGAGACCCGCGAAGAGGGCTGCGCCCCGCAGAGGCAGATGGATCTGTTCGGGTCACTCCCTCACAGAGATGCCACAGGGAGCAAAGGTCACACAGGACCTGCCATGTAAAATGCCGAAATGATAGGCCAGGGACAGCCCGTCACCAGCCTCTGTAAGAGGGTGACGCACGGGTGCGCTTCAGAGCCACCGCGGCTGGCACGTCACACCGGAGTGTACACGTTTCCTGGGCTTCATCCCATTTTCCTGCACCGCAGACATAACAGGTGAACACGGAGGGGTCATGGCAAAGGGGCGTGGTTTTCAGCAGCCTCCTGCAGTTGCTAACCATGTGCACCCTGACTCTCCAGGATGATTCTGTCGCATGCTCCCAACAGAACGCAGTTGCTTCCCCAAACACAGAGCACTGGAAGCCCTTTCCAGAACACGCGGGCCTGCGGCTGGCCACAAGCCAAGACTTTAAAAAAGGGCGGGACAGCTCGCATCCACGGCTGTCAGCGCCCTCTACTGACCACAGCAAATATCTCCTCCCATCTTTCAGTCCAAGAGCTGCTTCAGCGCCCGGAGGTTTGAGCAGGGTGCTCGCAGGCTGTCCCCGCGACACCCTGACACACAGCTCACAGGGCTATGGCAGGGAGCACAGGTGTGGAGAAGGGAAAGCCAGGCAGATGGGATGAGCGGAGGGAGGGCCGGGAGGGCCGGGGTTGTGAGAGAAGGCACGTGACACTAAGAACCAGTCACAAAGCTGTCTTCTGCAGGGGAAAGTTCTAGAACAGCACCCGTGGCTCGGCATGCAGGACGGGCTTGCCCATTTCCACGGCTTCGGCAGGGGCAGCTGATGTGGTTGGCGAGGGGCTGTGACAGGGGCACGAGGCTGGGGACCTGCTCAGACGGGAGCAGAGGCTGCGCAGATCTGAGCTCTGCCTGCAGCCTCTTTTCCTGGGGACCTCCTGGGTACCTGGCTCCATCAGGTCAGTGAGCATCGCCCGGCCCTGGAGGATGTGTCCCTGCCCCTGCTAGGAGG
This sequence comes from Craseonycteris thonglongyai, assembly GCA_004027555.1. NCBI lineage: Eukaryota > Metazoa > Chordata > Mammalia > Chiroptera > Craseonycteridae > Craseonycteris > Craseonycteris thonglongyai. The sequence goes on from PVKE010002646.1 coordinate 40,530, forward strand.
CACCTGGGAGAAGAGGAGGGACTGAGACAGACAGTCACTCCGTGGCGTGGCGGGAGGGAAAGGCGGCTTGTTGGCAGGCAGCAGGATCTGCCCAGAGATGGAAGAAAGCAGGGCAGTGCAGCTCTGGGGCCCTCACAAGGTCTGGGGCAGCCCATAGGGGACGAGCCAAGAAAGTGCCAAGTGGGTGGCAGAGGTGACACTGTGTCAGTAGGCACTGTGCCAACCCCTGTACTGAGGGTCTCCAGGCCTGCTGCTCGATCAGAGCCCTCCGGGCACTGTCTACCGGCAGTACCCCAGGGCACAGGTGGGATCTCCCCAGGTTACAGATAAGGCAGTGAGGCTGGGGAAGCAAAGGGGACCTGGCTGGCAGGGTGCTGGGCTGGACACCCACGCTGCCTGCCCTCTGAGGGGTCCCATGAGGACCACCCTGTCCAGATCTGTGCTCTGAGCAGGGCGGAGGCTGAGACCAGAGGGGCGCTGCTGCCTGAGAAGGAAGCTGCTTTGTAGGGGCCCATAGGGGGCTCCCACATCCAGGGAGCTGGAGGACAGCCATGGGGTCAAAGCCCTGAGGTGACCCAGGAGATCGGTCCCCAGGGACGCTGTGGGCACGAGGGGAGGGGGAGGGGCGGGGGTAGGAACAGCCCTGTGTCAGCGCTGAACCTGGGAAGATGGGAGCCGCCGTGCCAACAACAAACAGTGTGGGGAGACATGAGCACGGTTCTCACGCCCTGCGGACGGCAGCTGGCCCAGCACACGGGTGCGGCTCCACGCACTCCCACACACTTGGCCATCTTTCCGGCGTGGTTTGTGCTGATGGTGTGGCCTTGTACTTGCTTGAGAATAAAGGCAGAGAGGAGGCACGACCTGCCTGTAGCTGGGAGCTGCACCTCATTGAATCCTCCCAGCAGCCCTACAAGGGAGGGCTGTGGTCTCCCCAACATCTCACAGCCAGGAAGTGGGGGCGGGAGGGTGAGACGGAACCCAGGTCTGTGCATTGGCCGGGAAAGCGTGTGCTGAGGTGCCCACCCCCCGCTGGGCTCTGTGCACAGGAACCGGGCACCTCGAACCCCATGTGCTGAGGGGTCACGAGGTCTCCAGATCGGGCAGGCTGTGAGGAGAGGTTCAGGGAAGAAAGTGGTGGCAGGGACCAGCCCCCTACCCCCAGGTCGGCAGCGCACGTACTTGACATTGGTGTTGGTACAGATGATGTACTCGATCTCATCGGAGTAGGGGTTCTGGAAGGTGAAGCTGCTGGTGCGGATCAGCAGCCACTCCCGGTTCTTGGTGCGGAACCGATACATGACGGACAGCACCTGGCCTTTCAGCTTCACCACCTGAGAAAACATTAGGAGAAGGAAGTCCAGGGAGGAAGGGAAGGCGGGACCAGGCAGGGCAGTTGCTGGCAGGCTGGTGGGAACTCAGCACCCCCGGGGGGCACGGTGGTGAAAGACAGGAAGAGGGGCAGGGAGCCAGGTGAGCCAGGCAGGCAAGCTGTGTAAACTCCCTGCTCCTTCCCCGCTGACACATGGCACTGCCTTGGGGTCACTGCCATCGCCATGGGACAGGCCAGGCTAGTTGATTCCCGTTTGACATCAGGATGTTCCAGTGCTTACACCTCAGATCGGGAGGACTCTCAACGTCGGGGTGTACACAGCCCATGACTGAGACCCAGAAAGGGCTCCTGGAGGATGCCGGGGTCTGAAACATATGCTGGGAGGTAGGTAAGGGGCTGGCACGTGTGGGGAGGGCACAGTGCAGGCACAGGGCTGGAGGCTGGGAGACCTGACAGGAAACAGGCATCAGACTGCCCAGGGGAGGCCCTGCGGGTACTAGAGTCCGGGACTAACCCCAGTCTCCCACGCTCCCCACGAGCACAGAGGAAGGGATGGGACGGGGCCCTGCTGTGAGTCTCACTGGGTTCCACTCTTTTGTTTGACTGCTGGATCAGCCGTGACCCCCAGAGGGAATCCAGGAGCGAACTCGGGGCCCCGGGCCCCGGGCTGGCCCACCATCCCCCACCAAACTCAGATTTTTCACACACCGGCTCTGGGCCACTCAAGCGCTCTTGTTCAAGTCCAGAGTTCAAGGGCTGATGCTGAGCTGACACAGCTCTCTCAGTGCTTTTGCAAAAATAAGCCACTTCCCTCCATCAACGTTTGTCCCCCACCTCAGCCACCAGTGGCTGGAGCCCAGAGAACACATGCGAGGGGCCCAGGAGCGGACTCCAGGAGGACCTCATGCCTGCTCGGCTGGTGCCGGCTGACCCAGTGACAGGCCAGGCTGTAGCTTGTAGACGTCTCCACTTTGCCTTCGCCACCCGCCTGAGGCATGAGGTGGCTGCTCCCAGACGCAGAGCTACTGAAGCTGAAGGCGGGGCGGGGCGGGGCCCCAACAGTCAACTACTTTTTCTTTGCAAAACCAGGTAGGTTTTGACAGCTGTCAGCCATTTAAAACCTCACACTCACTGTCCAACGGAGAGACCTGTATGTGGGGTGTGTGGAGATGGAGACAGACGCTTTGGAGGAAGGCAGGCTCCAGCCCGACCTCTGTTGTCACCTTGCTGTGTGACTTGGGGCAGGCGACTGAACCTCTCTGAGTCCTGCCATTTCATCTGTGCTCATTCTTTAGGACCCATGTCAACTGCCCCCGTGCCTGGGACACGGTTCCTGCCTCTCTATCCCACGTTGTGATCCGCTCCATCCTCTGCTCTTCTCCGTGACGCACAACTGCGGCCTGATGGCTCTGTCCTCCCCCTTCATGGAAGGAGCCCTGACGGATGCCTCAGGGAGGACCTCACAGCCTGCCCTGCACGTTGCGGGAATGACACCCTGCTGGCCACGCCCACATGTACCCAGCTTCTACAGCAGCTGTCAGAGGGCATCGGCGGTACCTGCTGAAAGCTCTCCCGTAGGTGGCTCTGGTTCTCAGAGTGGCAGAATTCCAGAATGTCCTTTCCTAGAAGATCCTACACAAAGAGAGAAGCATTTACCATGCAGGCCCTACTTTCCCATAAAGTATACATTGCTTTTCCATAAAGCATACACCAGTGTTCATTCCCACCCCCTTCAGCCTATCTCCTTCAGCACACCTCATCAGAAGAGGGGAAAACGTGGATGCAAACTTCCCCTTGGCGTGGCCACGGCGCTGTTGGACCCAGCACCCTATCCTGACTTTCTCTCAAGGCTCAACACCGACTTCTAATTGCCCTCCGGCACTCAGGCACCATCAGAATGCAGCTCTGTATCTGTTTGCCTTGGAGAGGCAAACTGTCATAAACATATTTCAAGAAATAGAAAAAGAAAGCAAACGACAGCACGAGGGCAGATGTGTTGCCCACGAAAACCAGAATCGTTTCACCACGGAAACGGGGGCTCTCTGGTGGCTGGAGAAACGTGGTTGCCGAAGGAGAACGGCCGCACTTGTGAAAAGCCTGTTTACGATCTACCTTCACTCGTCTGTGTTTTTATTCAGAGGGCCTAGCATTAAGCACAGAACAAAAGTGTGTTTTGCAACAATGTCAACCGGAGTAAGATAAACTGTCAAAAGGCAACTCCAAATGCCTTACAGGAAAGCAGGCCAGTTGGAAGTGTCTTAAACGGCAAAGGATTTAAATTAACTCAATGATTAGGGCCCAAATCAGTGCACGGCCTTGGTGGCAGCTGACAGGGACTGTGGAAAGGAAGTCTCAGCTTCCTGTCAAGAGGCACCTACACACTCATGGGACATGCTGGTGGATCAACACATCTGGCGGGAAATGTCCTGGCATGGGAGGTTAGGGTGAATTTGGAAAGAGATTCATTTTCCCCTACATTCCATCCAAGAATCAAGTTTGCAAGAATCTACAGATGTTAGAATTATAGGGCTGGTTCCAGTATTTCAATCTGGACTGTTTCTAGTTCTAAAATACACATATAATTAAAATACACGTATCAACGTATCTCTGACTTTGTTCCTCAGAACAAAAAGCCCTTCGGCTTTCTTTTTTGCTTAAATGCTTTTTATTTGGAAAGAACTTCAAATCTACAGGAAAGGTGAAAGGATCATAGAATGAATGCTTCTCTATCCTTTATTTAGATTCCATAATTGCCGGTATTTTGCCACATTTGCATTTGTCCGCTTCCTCTCACATATAGGTAAATATAAATATATACAAATAAAATATATGTCAGTGAGATGCCTTTTATACCTACACAGACACATATATATGTAGTATTTCTTGTTGAATCATTTGAAAGTATGTACCAGACAGATATCATGACACTTCTCCCGGGAGCATGTATCTCATAAAAATGACATTATCGTACAAAACCATAACTAAACGTATCATATTACACCTGAAAATATCAATAAAATCAGCCAATATTCCATGCATATTAACTTTTCTTCAACTGTCTCCCAAATATCTTTTATAACTCTGTCTTCAGGCTGAAGACCAATTAAGGCTCTCACACTGCACACTGTTTAATTTGTCTCTCTGGTTTATCTTAAATGCCTCCTGCATTTTTAGGCAAGATTTAAGTGGACAACTTTTGCCTGAAGACTTTTCAGAGTCCTCCACACTGACATGCTTTTCAAGTTTCCAAGGAGATTTCCTGTTTGGTTACAATCAAAATTAACCCCTTTTCATAGACTACCTTCACTGCAGTTTGTGAGAAATCAGCCCAATGAAATGGCCAGGACAAACAGTGGAGAGTGAACCTGAAGTGGTGCAGTTGCCTACAACATCCTTTCTTGCTTTGAAAGGACAACTGCTCCATCTAGGTGGGGTCAGGGTTTCTACGCTGGGTGTCCCTGCTTCGTCACTGTGCTGTTATCTAACAAACGGCCTACCTGGGGTTGGTAGCCGACAACACTGATGCATCTTGGGTCCACAAAGGTGATGATGCCGTCGGAGCTGTGCCGGGACAGGAATTCCGTGGGCACTGACATGCCGCTCATGTCCATACACACAGGAGAGCTGGTCACCTGGAGTGGGGAACCCAGACAGACAAGGTTTCAGACAGAGGCAATCCATGTGGGCTTAACTCCATAGGCCCTTCCGTGTCACCAGCGCAGCGCATCTAACATGTTCAAGCAGCCCGGGGCACGCCTCTAACCGTCACAGCAGGCCATTTTCCACTTCTGAGCCTGTTTACTGACCAGTCGTTGGGCAATAATAAAACTTCTCACCGCACAGGGTGGGGGGTGAGGCTTAAAAGAGATACTGGATGTCTGACTCCGGATCGATGCCTGGCGCATGGTAGGTGCCAAACAATGTCAACACATTCCCTTCCCTCTTCCCACTTTCCTTTTACCAAGGACGGCAAAGGAGTCCAATGCACTGGTCAAAATATTTGGAAAGCCCACATGTGTGGACCACATTTGCCCAAGCCGTCTTTCCTCACCCATCTGCAGGCAATAGCAAATGTTTATCATATGTGAGGTTGTAAGATGAGTTAGTGCTCTGTCCTGTAGACCACAGGGAATATCCAAAGTGATTAAACGGTATGACAAAGTGGCACAAGAGTCGGGCATGGACTGGGGAAGCTGGGATGGCTCAGTGGGTTAAGCACTTGCTTTGCAGCCCCAGAAACCAAGGATTAAATCCCAGCCTTGGTCCGTGCAGACCTATATGCTGAACTGAGGTGTGCTTCTCATGCGGGAGGCCCCCAGCCCAGTTCCTGCCCTATGTGGCCCCTGCCCACCTGTGTGGAACAAAACCATGTCAAAAACTGATGATGTACAAGTATGGAGACTACTCTGGGCCCTCCCCGCTTCTCTCTGTCTCTCTGGCAACAACAATAAATCTTAAAAAAAAAAAAAAAGAGTCTGGGATGGACTGACGCAGATCCTCAGTGAGGCCAGAACTCAGCAGCTCACAGCTCACAGCCCCCTTTGTGTTCCCAGATTTGGCCTCATCCTTAGCCCAGAGTGAGACACAGAACCCAATAAACAATGCATGCACATAGGAGCTCAAAAGAGGAATCCAAACCTATAGCTCTCGCTCTGGGTAATGCCCAAGCCCTCACATGAGATTAGAAAGGCTGCCAGCCTTCTCTTACCTGAAGTCTTCCAATTGCCACCAGGCAGTATTTACTGCCTTGCCCCACATCTGCGTCTTCTTCGGGTATAGTCATTCCTGAAATGAGAAATGCCAGGGTTGTCCACAACATGCCCATGACAAATGAAAAAGGGGCGAAAAATCCCCGTGGTTTTATTTATACAATTGAAAATATGGATTGACCTTGTGGGGTCTGGGAAGCCAGCCAGTGAATAAGCCAGTCCCATGGTCATTACTGCTCCTCTCTCTGCCTGATGGCTTTTGATAACTTCATGGTACACTATCATCTGCAATTGCAGGTCATGCAGAGGAAGTTAGGGAAGATGAAATGCACATTATTTATTTATCCAAGGCTGGGCTGATCAATTTTGTCTCCACTTAAACAGAAAATGAATGGGAAAAGATTTACTTTTAATGAAATAAAAAAAAGAAAAGAAATACACCTACATCATTTCTTTTCAAAGCTCCATAATTATTCTTCTATTATACAACATCAACACACACTTCAATACATTTCCATCAACAATGCACTAGTTTTGGAAACTCATCCTTTAAAAAATTGATGTTTTCTTTTTGAAACCATTTCCTCACAGCAGACTTCACCTCTTCATCACAGATGAACCGCCTTATCCAGCATCTTACTGTCCTCACATCAACACACTGATTACCATAAATGGCTTGCATTTATCTGTGAATTTCAATTGGAGGGACTTTTTCTGCTAAGAATTCAATAACAGCATGCTATTTGAACCAAACATCTGCATACTCTTCCATTTCGATGTGTACTGGGTGGAAAATGTAAGCATCTGTGTGTGCAAGGTCAAGAATGATGGAGGGGAGATACCATGTGACTGACTACACAGAACTGGTTATATCCAGATACGCAGTCTGACAATTAAGTTCAAGAACTCATCCTAGAAAAAGTGCTACATAGGTCATTGTTAAGTATCACTATGGTCACCTTCGAAGTACTCCCCTTGAGAAGCTATACACCAACGCCAACGCCTAGTCCACCCTTCAAAGCAATTTTGAAACTCTTTCTGGAGTGGCCATTAGAGCCGTCATTGTATTTACCCTTGATGAACTGAACGTCATCAAAATGTCTTCCTTTCAATGTTTCCTTTACCTTCAGGTAAAGAAAACTGTCATTGGGGGCCAGATCATGTGAGTAGAGAGGGCGTTTCAATACAATGACTTGTTTGTTGGCTACAAACTTGCTCACAGGCAGTGCTGTGTGAACTAGTGCATTGTCATGATGCAAGAGGCATGAGTTGTTGGCTAAAAGTTCATGTCATTTCATTTAACTTTTTCACAGTCTTTTCAGCACTCACAAATAGTCAACTTAGTTGACTGTTAGTCCAGTTGGTACCAATTCATAGTGAACAATCCTTCTGATATCAAAAAAGGTTAGCAACATCCCTTTGACTCCTGACTTGCATTGATGAAACACTTTGGTCATGGAGAATTGACTGACTTCCATTGTGCACTTTGACACTTTGTTTCAGGGTCATATTGGTGGTACATCCATGTTTCATCAACAGTGAAATCATGGCTTGAAACATCGTCTTGCCTCTCTAAAAGGTCTTGGCAAACTTTGACTCTCCGTTTCTTTTTTTCTTCGGTAAGCTCCTTTAGGACATTTCTGCACACACCTTTCTCATGCCAAGATTTTCAGTGAAGATTTTCCTAACTTTCTCTATTGATGTTTACTTGGTCTGCTATGCTTCTCACAGTCAGCCAACAATTTTGACGCATAATTCAACGACTTTTTGCAATGTTTTCATCAGTTCTGCTCATTACTGGCTGCCCTGACCTCTCTTCATCAGTGACACTTTCTCTCCCCTCAGAAAAACGTTTAATCCATTTGTACACTGCCATTCTCTTCATGATGTTATCCCCATAAACTTGGACTAACATGTCTCTGATTTCACTTCCACTCTTGCCAAGTTTAACAAGAAATTTAATGTTTGTTCATTGCTCTAATTCAAGTTCCGACTTTCTCGTGATGGCACACAGAAACACGCAACAACAGTAATGAACGCCACTCAGCAAGACACGGCCACACGTTAACATGAACACAGTTGTGAGACACTGCTATACCAAGGTTATGAACCTTACTGAGTTGTTTGTACAGGGCTGCCAACGTAAGCGCACAGTGGCAAGTTCATGAACTTACTTGTCAGAACTCGTATGTCTAACATAACAAAAAATATAGTGGAAGCAAAATGTATTAGTCTGTCATTGTACATTTGCAAAATCTGGCCAAATCACTTCATTACAAAAGAAATTTCAGTAAGGACTGCAGATACGTTTTGTAAATATTTTGCTTATCTGTCAACAAAGAATCAAGTAAAGACCCTGAGAGGCACTGAGGTGTTATCAACTGTTTCTTGGGGGTAGGAAGAGACACTTACTTTTTAGTTCATAACCTTTTAAAAACTGAAAACAAACAAACAAAAATTGGTTTATGGGTTAGTTTGACTTTATTCGTCAAGATTGTATAGATCTTCAAAATTCCTTTAATAAAGATGAGCTGTTTTTATAGTAATAACAATAATAATAATAAAGATGATAGAAACAAAGGCTGCCACATGATGTTCTGGCACATAAAAAAGGGGGAATTTCCTCTACCTGGGGAATCTTTAGGTGGCATCCCCTTCTCCAACAGTGCCAGAAACACGAGCATGGTAACCATAACTTGGTGGTTTATTGACCACCAAGCCATCAGCCTCTCCGAGCTTCGGGAGATGGGAATAAAAACAGTTATGACCTATGAAACGGACAATCACCAGCCCCACACTCTGTAGGGCTGCACGAGATGAGAACGTGTCTATTCAGCATCCAGCACGTGCCTGGCACACAGGGCTCGGTATGACCAGTACTGTGTGCACTGTGTTCAAAGTCATGGTCAAGAGAGTTGGAGTCAGCCCAATGTGATCACTGAGCTCTGCCTGGCTACAGGCCTTCCCATGGAGGGTCTAGGCTGTGGTCAAGGGCAGGGGTCAGTGGAATATAGTGATGTGTAGGGTTTTAGGCTTTAGACTTCAGTGACCCCCCTGATGGGTTTCACATGCCTGTTTTGACCTTCATTAAATTACTTTTTCCTTGGAAACACCCTTTCCCAGTCACGTCTAAATAAACCTGAATAATACAAACACACAAATGAAGTGGAACTGGAAACCGCTATCTGGGAATAAATACAGCAGTGGCTGGAAATGCTTCTTCATCCCTTACTGGGGGTTGGTTGCATTAACTCTCTGCACACACCTGTATAAAGTCGGGCTGCTGCCCAGTGACGCTGGGTGAAGCCTATCCTGAGACACACAGACCCCGCATCTGGATTAGCATAGGGGTCCCGACCCCAGGGCCACGGACTAGATACAAATTTGTGGACTGTTAGGAACCTGGCCGCACAGCAGGAGGTGAGTGGCAGGCGAGTGAGCGAAGTTTCATCTGTACTTACAGCTGCTCCCCATTGCTCACATGACCACCTGAGCTCCGCCTCCTGTCAGATCAGCTGCAGCATTAGATTCTCAGAGGAACACGAACCCTATTGTGAACTGTACATGTGAGGGTTCTAGGTTGGCACACTCCTTATGAGAATCTAATGCCTGATGATCTGAGGTGGAGCTGAGGTGGTGATGCTTGTGCTAGGGAGCAGCTGCAAATACAGATTCACATTAGCAGAGAAGTTTGATTGCACAGAGACCATCATAAATCAACTGTTTGCAGACTCATATCAAAACTCAAGCTCAGGGCTCCCACTGATTCTGCATTATGGTAAGTTGTGTAAATCATTTCATTATATATTAAAATGTAATAATAATAGAAATAAAATGCACAATAAATGTAATGCATTTGAATCATCCCGAAACCATCCCCTACTCCTGCCAGGTCTATGGAAAACTGGTCCCTGGTGCCAAAAAGGTTGGAGATCACTTGATTAGCACATATAATAGTTCTGCATCCCAACAAATGCTGGCTGACCATCACCTTCTACTGAGAGCAATTCAGGCCACTTTTTTCCCAGCACAACACTTCTAAAGTCTTCTCCAGAGAATATTAATAAGACTTAGGCAAAACAAACCATAAAAAAAAAAAAAAAGGTTTCTTTGGCCAAACACATTTGGGAAGCATAGTTTAAACAAAGATAAAGAGGTTTCATCACCACTGGCCTCAGAGAATTTAATATGAAACTTGGGAGCAGCGAGGAGGAGAACCCAAAAGGCTAAGTTTCCCACATTGGTAACCAAGGAATCCTTTCTTCATGATGCATCCCTGGGCACTTATGATCTTGTGAGGTGTTTTGGAAAATGCTGGCCTGCAGGCACCTTGCATTTCAGGGTTCCTGCTGGCTACTCCAAAGAAATGGACTCCCCCACATTGCAAAGCAGAGCTTCCAAGTGCAACTCCACCGCCCCTCTCCCCTATCACTGCGGCAATGAGAGCTTGCGATGGGACAAGCACGAGTCAGTACCAGAAACCAGGGAGGGCTACCATGAACAACTGGTGATTGTGAGAAGACTCTGATGTGTATGGTTGGGACAACACAAGATGGAAGAGCTAAGTCACCTAGCGAGTGTGTGGAAGGGCCCCCAGCAGGACCAGCCTATAAGTTCAGAGCTACTGTGGCCTGAGATTAGCACAGAAGAGGAGACATCACAGGGGTGAGCCATACCTTGTGTCTTACATCAGGTTGCTGTGACCTCAGTCATCTCCCCAGCCCACCGCTGGCCCTCATGCACAAACACATGGACCCTGGGTCAGGTAACAGTAAAGCCAATATTCTTCTTCTGCCTTTGTCAGGACCTGAAAGATCTTACTAGAACCCACACGACCAATGATAGAACCATCCTCAACTCTCAACAACGGACAAGCACACAGCTACCTCTCTGAGGCAGGGATGGGCAAGACATTGATCGCGGTCCACCCATGGACAGTCAAACAATTTTGAGGTGACCACCTGAATAACAAAATGAACAGCTAGTGGACTGCAACACTTGGAGCAAATTAGAAGTAGCCTCTGTCCTGAGAAGTTCTGACCAGGTCTGCTCTAAGGTGAGCTATATAGGGGGGAAAAAATCACAAGTATACAAGAGATTGCGTGAAAGAACCATAGCAAATGTTCCCAGTAAAGAAAAAGACTTTGTTTATTAAAAAGGAAAAAAGGAGAAGAAGAAGAAGAAATCTAAATTCAACTACTCAGCGTGACTCAAGAGAACACAATATTTATGAAAAGTCACAACCTTTATTCAGCAAGGATTGAGTTCAGATGGAAAGTGTCCCTGCCAAATTCTTAAAAACATTAAACGGGAATCATGAGTAGAAAATTGGGATTGAGAAATTCTCCATGAATTTGGAACAGAAAAGAAAAAGAACTTAGAATAAAACTTGAAGTGGCAGGGAGGACAGATCCGGAAAACCGTGATGGCACTTCTGGGTATGAGTGGGGCCGCCTGAGAGGCAGCACAAACCTGTAAAAATCTAGACAGATTTCCTCACAGTGGAGAAAGGCTCGCATCTGCCAATGGAGCAGGGCCCACCCAACACCCATTAAAATGAATGAAAACAGGCTGACCCTACACATATCTGAGTGAACGTCTTGAACTCCATGGACAAACTCAGAACATCCTACAAGGGTGGTGACCTAAGAAATCTCCAGGCAGCAGAAGAAGAGCAACGTTGGCCAACATTGAAGGGACCCACTCACCCTTCTCTGAAAGAAATTACTCAGAGGATCATCCTGGCACCGAGACACAAACTAACAAACGGAGGGACCACAACCTTGAAGGTCTGAGAGGCTAGCAAGTGGCAGCCCTATTTCCAGTAAAGGTAGGGAGACAATGTAAAATAACAGCAGCCAGGTATCTAAAAATCTATGGAGCCCTAGCTCATTTCTACACAAAGGGGAGGCCATCCTCTGGGGTAGGCCTCCTGGGGTCCAAGGCTCATCTGAGGTCCCCTTCCAGTACCACCGGCTTTATCCCATTACCTCACATCTCTCTAATCTCCATAGACTCTCCACACCCCTGTCCACCTTCACGGCCCCTACCCTAATTCACGCTTCACCATTTCTCCCTGGCTTGGTCTTCTCTAATCCCCTGGCCTTCAGGGCTATTCCTGCCCCTCTTTTCACTTCAATCCAGAATCCAAAATGATCTTTAAAAGCCCCCAGTGGCTTGCAAGGCCTCGCCCCCAGGATCTGATTCTGCCCACCTGCCCTACCATCTTCCCTGCCGGCCACAGTGAACTGCACACAGTTCCCAACCCAGCATGTCTCTCCCACTTGGAGAAAGCAGAATGTTACGGCAGGAGCATCAGGAGGTTCTGGCTACACAATGTCACGACTCACTAGCTCTAGGAATGGGGCTGATTTCACCAGTCCAACCCCCGGGTGTCTCACCTGTAGAATGGAGGTAATGACAGTGGCCACACCTTATCAGGGCTATCATGAAATCAGACAGCACCAAGCACGTGCAGGACATCTCATAGAGGCTGGCACACGGTGAACACTCACCCACGACACCACGGTCATCCTTACACCTCCCCTGCGTTCATCCACACTGTTCCTTATGACTGTAGAGCATTTTTTCAGCCAGCAAATTCCCACCTCTTCTTTATTATTTCCACTCAGATGTGTGGAAACACAGTCTCCCTGTTCGACTTTCAGAAAGGGTTGGCTATAGGGTGGAGGAGAGAGATGCCAACCTTGACCCCCCCACCCCACCAGCCAGTGGAAGCTCCCTCCCATGTGCTTGCTCCCCTATGTGGTGCCTGGTTTATGACCCTTGACCCGGGACTTTGCAAAGACCAGCAAACCTACCTGTGTCCTGCACTGGGCTATGAGCTCTGTAAGGGCAAGAACCAGGCCAGGCCCGCCCAAGGGTCCCCAGAGCCCAGCACCTGGCCCATGGCAGGTGTTCAGAAGTGTTAACTGAAGGACACAAAAAGTGGCTTTGCCCTGCCTGAGAGGGAGGCAGCCAGGAAACTCTGCCAGCTGTCACGCTCCACCTCATACACTCAGGCCACAGTTTTGGTGTCCGGCCAGGACATCACAGCGCAGCGCTGAGCAGGAGACAAGACCTTCTGAACACGTGCAACGTGGGCAGAGGGCAGGGCTCCAGCCACTGCGTGGTGGGTTGGTGGCCACCACACAGACAAAAGCTGCTTTGGGGTGTTTTTCAAATGAAGGAAAAACAAACACGTTGTGTCCAACAAGCAAGTGGCAAGAAGCGCAGGGCTGTTGTAGATGAGCTCATGGCAGGGCTGAGCTGTCTAGTGAACCAACGGCCAGTCGTAGCCAAATCCCCACAATAACCTCAGGCCTCTGGCACGCTGTGGCCCAGGCTGACGGAAACTCCGGCAGCAGCGAAGGGAAGAGAAGCATCGGCGTCACCCAGGAGAAAGCATACCAGGGCCCCCTCCTGACCCAGATGGTCCCCGGGCCCCCTCCCCTGGATCAGATGTTGGCGCAGACCCACCCCAGCGACCCAAGATTTTCCAGATTTTAGGGGACAGACCAAGCAGATCAGATAATGGAACGAGGCCTCGGTTAGAGAAATGGGTTCCGGCTCCAAGTTGAATGCCAATCTATGAAATGCAAGGTGCCGAGGTGATGACTATGGGGTGGAGGCCACTAACATCTTCAGGACGTCTAAGTCTCTTTTGGACTCTGAACACACCTCACACAGTACAAAACATGATCCGACGTGGGTGATTTCTTCACTACGTTGACTATAGCATGTCTGCTCGTTCAGATTAAAAAACAAACCTGAAGGACCAGAGGGGGGAACGGACTGTCTTGGGAACCCTGCTTTTCTTTGACTCACACCCCCCACCCCATGTTTAAAATGAAACCTACGTAGTGTGAAATGCTGTGAGGCTAATTGGGAAGGCCAGGGCGGGACAGAAACAGCTTCTGGAACATATCAGAATGCTCCGTGATGTTTATGAACGTGGAGTCAGCAGGATCAGCTGTGACTGCACAGGCCTTAGGCTCAGGAATGAACGCATTGTTGCGTGTGGGTCGTCAAAGAATCTTTTTACAAGGCCCATTTGCTCTATAAAGTCTGCCCCCTCTGGTCACCTTTCGAGAGGTCCAAGGTCGCCTGCAGATATTTTTCAGAGACTGTGGTGCTTAGGAATCTTCATACTTCTCAACCAAGTCACTGTGTATAATTAAGGAGCTCATGAGCTAGCAAGGGCAGCGTTCCTCCTTTTACAAGCCATCGGTCAGGCATTAAGTGAGTTACTGCCCCAATGCTCCAATTTCATGACCTTATGGTAGGGTGAGAGTGCCAATGACCTCATTGCAGTCACCTCATCTAGGCCAGATGACTGTCTCTACCATCTTAAACAATTTCAGGGAAAGCAGATTCTAGAAACGCCTTTGGAAATTCTGGCAAGAACTTCTTCCACCGAGCCTTGCCCCTAAGTCAACCATTTCTTTTGTCTAGGCAGGAGCTATCTTCCTTCTCTCCTTCCTTCCATTCATCCATGTCCTTCCTTCTTCCACTTCATCTATCCATCCCTCCAGTCTTCATGAAGTAGATGCTATGTGTCAGGTCTGAGCTAAGCAGTGGAGTGATAAAATGAATGAAGTATCCACTTGGCCTTGAGGATCTAAACGGTAAGGGCAAAATAGCATTCTGTGTGCTAAGAATGTCGTTACGGATCAGGAAATAGGGTATTAACAGCCCCAGAACAAGAGAGCATTGATACGTTCTGTGTCCTGTTGGCAAGTTATACTCATCAAGTGCGGATCTGTAGGGCTTGTTTTCCAGAGCCTCTGTCATTACAGAAATGCAACAACTATATGCAGCAACAACCCTCCTCCTCCACCCCCTGCCACCCCCAAAAAACAAAACACTAAGGAAACACAATTTCTGAATTCAGTGCCATCTAGATATCCGGAATGCTCTATAGACAATTGAGATTGATTTCATACCAGTGTCATTTCCTCTGAGTATGGAAGTCATGTAAGAATTTGGACAGTGCAGGCATGAATAGAAAAAGAGAAAGTAATCAATAATCTACTACAAGAAACAAAGATACACTATCCATTTGTCATTTAAAAGTAAAATTATCATGATGTTTATGTGGCATAACCTGCTATTGTGTTTAACACTTCTTAGTACTTGGCTTCATTCCTTTTTTTTTTTTAATTAATTAATTTATTTATTTATTTATTTTTGAGAGAGAGAGAGAGAGAACTGAACTGGGGGAGCTCCCAGTTCAGCATATGGTTCCGCACTGGCCGGGGCC
Source organism: Craseonycteris thonglongyai (assembly GCA_004027555.1). Classification (NCBI taxonomy): domain Eukaryota; kingdom Metazoa; phylum Chordata; class Mammalia; order Chiroptera; family Craseonycteridae; genus Craseonycteris; species Craseonycteris thonglongyai. The sequence continues at coordinate 55,834 of PVKE010002646.1, forward strand.
GGGATTTGATCCCCGGTCCCCGATGCTGCAAAGTGAGCGCTCAACCCACTGAGCCATCCCGGCTTCCCCATTGGCTTCATTCTTAAGCATCCTTTTGAAAGCACACCTATTCAATTACTGTCCAGTATTTTCTCAAATAGATGTTCCATGCTATTTTTGACCCATTCTCTATCACTGACAGTCCAGAATAATTCAAAGTTTTCACACCTATAAATAATGTGTAAACATGCAACACACAAACACATCTCTGATTCATTCCTCCAAATAAATTCCTAGACCTGCAATTCCTGTAGTCAAGGAAGACATACTATAAGGCCTTTAACACATCCTGTCAAATTATTCTACAGAAGGTGTGTACTGATTAATGTTCCCACCAGCAGTACATAAAAAGGTCCATTTTTTGAACCTTACCAACACTGTATATTTTTTCTTTTTACTTTCTGTTATTTGTTAGGGAAGAGAAGACGGTAATCAAATTCTATTAATTTACAGTTAGGGTATCTCTCTCTCTCTCTGTCAAAAACAATAAAAATAAAAAAATAAAAAAAATATGCAGTTAGGATAAACAAGAGGCTAAATTTTTTCCATATGGTTAGTGTGTGTATGTATTTATACTTTCATATATATATATATATATATATATATATATATATATATATATATATATATATATATATCCTTTTTTTTTTTTTTTTTTAAATACCCTTTTCATATCCTTTGCTCATTTCCCCCCATTGAGTTAAAATCTGCTTTTTGGTCACTTTCCTCTTTCCATCCAAACTGTGCCTTCTGGAACTAACCTAAGTCAGATTAATTCATCCTTCATGTGACACCCCCTCAAATACTTAAAGGCAGAAATCATGTCTCACTTGCTCCAAGATAAACACCCCCAGCTCCTTCCACCATGTCTCATGTGTCTGAGTTTCAAGGGCGGGCACTAGAGACTTAGGACATAAGTCCCACCCACTATTGACCTGCATGCAGGGCAAGAAAGGGGAAGAGCCCTGCCGACGCCCTGGATGCTGTCCCCAGCCTACACATGGGCCGGCCTCCTCCACTCCCTCGCCCACAAGGATACCAGGCATTAGTCTGCCTTTTCTTGTGTGATACCATAGCCCTGAAGCCCAGATATAGTGGTAGGAAAGAGAGTGTCTTAGGCCGGAAACAGAAAGAGCAACCTGCCCGGCATAATGAGAATGATGAACTCATTCACATGAGGAAAGCATGAAGCAGCAGGTGGTCTGCTTGGACTGGGGTCCTAAGAGGTGGCACCTACCATGCAGCACTGCCAGGGGCCTCCTGCCATGGACCCCAGGGCAGGTAAGGGACCCTTCCTCTGTCCCGGGGCTGACGGCCTCACACCCTCTCCTGTGGGCCTCTGTGTGCACGCTGGCCCCCCAACAACTGTGCTGCCTGAGGGGTAGGCCAGTCAGCACATCCCGTGTCCTTGGTGAACGGAGCCCCATTGCTGGAACCTCTCACCAGACTGCCGCTTCCCTGTGCTCTTGTTTGCCTCTCATCAAACAACCTAACAGAAATCTGGTCTCTTAAGACCTCCGAACCTCACAGGTTCACTGGACAGTGGGCATGATATAGGTTAGAAATTCAGATCTACAGAAAGAAAGAAGACCATCAAGAGAAGGAATAAAGTAGGTGGGCTAAAACCTTTTTATTTTATTATTTTTAAGATTTATTTTATTATTGACAGAGAGAAAGACAGAGACAGAGAGGGGGGAGAGCTAAGAGCAATCTCCACAGTTGTACATCATCAGTTTTAGACATGGTTTCATTCCACACAGGTGGGCAGGGGTCACGCAGGGCAGGAACCAGGCCAGGGGCCTCCTCCATGGGAAGCTCACCCCATGAGAATCGAGCTGGGACCAAACCCCAGTTCAGCATATAAGTTCCCACAGGCCGGGGCCAGGACTCAATTCTTGGACATGGGAGCTGCAAAGCAAGCACTTAACCCACTGAGCCATCCCGGCTTCCCCTAAAACCTTTTATTTTTATTATTGTTAGCTGAGCTAATAAACTTCTGTTTGTTCAAAATAATAACAGTAGCAATGTATTGGGTGATGACAGCATATGAGCACTTGAATGAGAGCAATATTATTAAGAGATGGGAGGAAGAGGAAGGACAACCTCATTATAAGGTACTTGCACTGCCTATGAAGTGGTAGATTATGCTCAGGTGGATTGACATTAGTTGTAAATGTATATTTCAAACTTAGAGCAATCAATAAAGCTACTTTTAAAGAAGTATAATGAATATGCTAAGAGAGGAGAGAAAAAGAAATCATATGAAAAGTTCAATGAAAACTAGAGATGGAAGAAAGAGAGGGAAAAAAGAAACAAGTAGTACAATGAATAGAAAAAAATACTAGGTATTCATCAAACTATATCAATGATCGCATTAAATGTAAATGGTTTGAACGCACCAATTAAAAGACAGATAGAGATGGTCAGAATGGATTAGAAACATTAGACCCGTGGATGCCGGGATGGCTCAGCAGGTTAAGCGCTTGCTTTGTGCAACCCCAGGACCTGAGGATCTAATCCCAGGCCAGCCCCGTGCAGACCCATATGCTGAACTGGGGGTGGGGCCCCCAGTTTGGTTCTTGTAGGGCAAACTTCCCATGTGGGAGGCCCAAAGTTCAGCCCCCAGCTCATGGGGGCAGGCCTCCCATGCGGGGCGGGGGGGGGCCCACACACCTGTGTGGAACAAAACCATGTTGAAAACTGACAAAGTACAACTGTGGAGACTGCTCTGGGCCCTCCCCCTTCTCCCCCTTCTTCAGTCTCTGTCAAAAACAAAATAAATCTTAAAAACAACAACAACAACAAAAACATTAGACCCAAGTACACTTCGCTGTCTACAAGAAACTCACTGTAAATATAAAGACACAGATTAAAAGTAAGAGAAAGGAGAAAGATATTCCATGCTCATACTAGTTAAGAGAAAGCCAGAGTAACTATATTAACTTCAGACAAAGCAGAATCAGAGCAGGGAAAATGATCAGGCATAAAGAAGGGCATTACATAGTGATGAAGGGTCAGTTCTCCAAGAAGACATAAAAACCTTAACATGCATGACCTGAACAACAGACCATCAACATGTAAGGCACAAATGGACAAAACTGTAAGGAGAAATCAGCCAAGTCACAATTACAGTCGTGAGACGTCAACATGCCCCTCTCAGTGATAAAGACATCACGCAGGTGAATAATCAACAAGGATACACGTAGTTGTCCTTAATGGTGCTAGCAATCATTTGGGTCAAACTGACATTGTGAGCTTGTAGAGATGTGCAACTATCACCACTTTTAAACATTTTCGTCATCTCAAAAAATAAACACTGTACCCATCAGCCGTCAGTCACAATTTTCCCTGCCCCCCAGCACCTGGAAACCACAAATCTACTTCCTGTCTTGATGGATTTGCCTACCCTGGACATTTCCCATACATGAAATCATACAACACGTGGCCTTTTGTGTCTGGCTTCTTTCACTTAGCATAATGTTTTCAAGGTTCGGCCACAGGACAGCATGAATCAATACTTCCTTGCATTTTGTTGCTGAATAATATTTCACCGTCTGGACACACCACTTTTTATTTACCCGTCCATCCGTTCATGGACACATTTGGGTTGTTTCCACTTTCTGGCTGCTACGAATAAGGCCGCTATGAATGTTCACGTACACATTTCTGCGCGGACATGTTTTCGGTTCTCTTAGGTATATACGCATCTAGGCATGAAACTCCAAGTCAACCACATGGCGACTCTATGTTTAATATTGTGAGGAACCACCAGACTGTTTTCCAATCAGTGCACCATTTTCCATCCCCACCAGCCGTGTGTGGGGTTCCAAGTGCTCCATGTCCTCACCAACACTTTGCTACTGTCTCTTTTAACCAATAAAGTGAGTATAAGGTCCCTTGTGGTCTTGATTTGCATTTCTCTAAGGACTTGGGCACATCTATTCCCTCAAATGCCACTCTGGCTTTACAGAGTGCTGCGCGGGGAAGGCGACAGACCACAGACATGGCTTGCTTGCCGAGGCATCCAGGTGCCTGGCGTAAATGTGCAGGTTCCCCTTACCTGCCGGAGGCCAGGCCTTGATGTATCCCGTGCAGTGGACCACAGCATACTGGGCTTCCCCTTCTTTCACGGGGCCAAGGCCATTCCTATAGGAAGAATGTTTGTCAAATTGCTTCCAGCACCTGGGGGTGAGGTGAGGATGGCCCCCATGGTATCTAAGCTACTGGGGTCACGCATTCGCCATGTGGTTCTGAATCCTGACTCCTCCCCCACCCCATCCCCCACCTATCCTGTTTCCCCTCCTCCCACATGATCTGCAAGTCCAAAATGAATTCCACCCAGCCCCCTCTAAGCTGATGGGGTCTCCTGGTCATTTCTACACTCAGGCTTCTCTCCCAGTTCAGCTATGTACCATGCTATAGTCCAAAAGCACCCAAGAAAAAGGCCTACTGACCTGAACCTTTTCCTCATGGTGGTTATTCTGTTTAGAGGGAGGTGGTCCAAAGGAGCGTTTCCACACCTAAGATGCAACAAATATAGAATGAGTGAAGACCCAGGCTAGTTTGTAAACCATAGCGGGCTGCAGTCAGGAATACAGTGCTTATCAATGAAGCTAACACATTTATCCAGGCGACTCTACAACCGATTTCCTCCCAGAGTGTGCAAGCAGGCTAGCACGCCTTTGAACTTGATTGTTAGTGAAGATGAAGCAGTGTGGGGCCCAGTTTGCAAGGCATCCCGAAGTGGAGTTTCAAGGCCCAGCCCAGAGCTGGGGACCTGCAAAAGGGCACTAGGAGACGCCGGCCAACCTCGGTCCTGCAGATCACTTCAGGGTAACTGGGTGGGTTTATGGAAACAGGGCAGGCGGTGATGACAGCCACAGTGTCTCTTCAGGCCTAAACAGACACATCAACACAAAACAGATGTTGCCAACTGACGAGCAGAAGCATCTTCTCAGGCTCTAGCTCATAGTTGAGGAGCCTCTTCTTGCCTGTGGGGTCCTGGCACCGGGAGTCAATTAGACAGCTGTAAGCCTGCTGACAGCCAAGGCCAGAGCAGCGACAGAGTATAGACTCGCCTCTTTCTGGGACCCTTCCTAGGGATGCAGGGGACGTCCTGTCTCCCTTCTGAGTGACCGGTTTGGAGTCTCTGAACATCTGAAGTCCACACAGTGGCCGGGCTCTGACCGCTGCTTGACATGCCACTTCCCAACTATGTGGCAAGTTATAACCCAGCTGTCTCAATACGCAACACGGCAAAGCTACGAGCGCCATTATACTCTGAGACCTGGGACCGCCACCAGCACCAGCGTGCTTTTCACAGCAGGCCCGTCTATGACACGGCTGCCCCGGGTGCGGGCATGGCCCTCGCCCTCCGGCAGATGGAGCTGACACAGAGCTGCGTGCCCTGGGGGGAAGGCCATGCTCTTGCCAGATGGCCGTGCTGCTCGCTGCACAGGTAAGCCCAGGTAGCATGGACCCGGCACTGTGAAAAGCAAAGCTGGAGCGCATCCCCGAGAGGGGCGCCCGGGCAGGGAGGGGCCTGCCCGCCTATGGATGGCAGGAACGGGGTGATGGCGTTACTCCCAGAAATCGAGTACCTGCCGCTTGTGAGGGAGCTGTTGAGATGGTACGAGTAAGAAAGTGCACACCAGGCTGGTGCTTCGCTGAACATGCAGCAAGAGAGGAGAGAGGCTTAGTTCTACTGAGCGGAGCCCCAAGGGAGGGCCCTGCTGTGTTGGATGACATTAATGACAGCACTGTGTCCCCGTTAATGCTGCCTCCCAGCAGAACGGAAGGTGGGCGGTATGCAGACCCAATCCTCGGGCTTACAGGGATGGTCACGTCTCCAGTCACTCCAGTACCACCGGAGGGGCGCAGGTGGTGCAGGGGGGACCCCATCTGTGTCCTCCAGACGCCCAGCCTGGCAAGAAGCCCGCTCGGAGGGCAAGGAGCCTGCTCGGAGGACAAGGACAGCCGTACTCCAACCCCCCCGCAGAGAGAGAGAGGTCCTCCCTCAACAACAGCACCCTGCTCGTCTCAGACGGACTAACTAGCCCAAGGGTTCACACATTTTGGTTAAGAGGCATAGTTGCTTTCCAGGGGTGTCCAACCTTTTGGCTTCTCTGGGCCACATCGGAAGCAGAAGAACTGTCTTGGGCCACACATGAAATACACTTGCACTAATGACAGCTGATGACCTAAAAAGGCAAACCCCCCAAAAACCTCATCATGCTGTAAGAAACTTTAGAGGCTTGTGTTGGGCCGCATTCACAGCCGTCGTGGGCCACATGGGCTTTGAATTAGGGAATGCCGGTAGTTATTTTAGAGCATCCATGCTTTGGAACTTCACAGGAAGTGCGCAGGTAGAGCCTGGGAGACCAAGTGTGTCAGGGCGGCAGGGACGGGTTCTCTCCTGGGAGCAGGGTAGGGAGGGGGCTGCCTGGCCTGCTCTGCTCACCTCCCTGTGGCTCCAGCTCCCTCCGGCCCCTGAGGTCCAGCGGCTGACCCTCACTCTCATATTCAGGGCTCATTAGTGGCTCCTGGCAGTTGATCATGCCTCCCTCCTAGAAACTTCCTTCACCCTCCCTGGTCCCCAGCCACCTGCCCAACCCCCTCCTGCTCTGTCTTCTTTGCCGGTTCTTCCTTTTCTCCCTGATGTGGGCGTGCCCAGGGCTTAGAACTCTGTCTTCCCCTCTCTCTACACTCACTTCCCAGGGGATCTCATGAGGTCTCTGTGACATCTGTCTATCCCCGACTCCGTATCTTCAGCCCCAATGCCTCCCCTGAATTCCAGGATGATGTGTCCAACTCTCTACTCACCTTTTCCATGTAGAGGTCCGATAGGCACCTGCTAGCCCAAACTGGCTCCCCCAGACAACCTTCTCCATCTTGATAACTGGCTACTCCTTTCCTCCAGTTGAGCAGGCAAATATGTTAGATCTCTGAGCTCTTTTTCTCTTTGAAGTATATTCAAAGTCTGAGCACTTTTGACCCTGATCACTATTACACGACGCTTCTCACCTGGAGTACAACACTCACTTCCTCACTGCCGACCTTGTTCTTCTCTTGCAAGTTTATTTTTTTTAATGTGATTTTTTTTTAATGTAATTTGAAGCATGCACTCTTACAATCAGGCTCCAGTGGCCTCTCACCTCATTCAGAGTAAACAGTGAAGTCTTATGGGGCTTACAGGACCTAACATCTTCCACTTGTCAACCTTATCAGTTACCATTCCTCCCCCACTGTCTGCCATCCTGCTCGAGACAGCAGCCTCATTGTTCCTTGGAACATCCCTGCCTCAGGGCCTTTGCACTTGCTATTCATGCTACCTGACATTCTCTTTCCCCAGATGTCCCCATGTCTCCTTTGCTCACTTCCTTCAGGTCTCTACCCTCATCAAGGAGGCCTTCCCCTCATATGTACATTAACAACCCTTACTTCCTCCTCCCTCTTACATTTGCTTCCTTTTCCTCCATAGCACTTACCATCTGACATCCATGTAACTACCTGGCACATGGCCGACTGTGCCTTTCCAAGGTCAATTGCTCTACTCCACGCTGAAACCCCAGCACCTTGCACAGCACCTGGCCTAGGCAGACCCTCAATATAAATCTGCTGAATCCCTGAATGAATGAGTAGATATGTGAATGGCAGGCACTGCCTCAAGGCAGGGAATCAGACGCGTTGAAATGGGAGGAAGAAAGAAGAGAAGTCTGTCTCCCCAGACAGACTGAGAAGTCTACAGTTCTGGTGCTTCAGTCAAGGAGATGGGGTCCCTCAGGTGAGCCCAAGTTGGTGTGTGTGATCCTAGCAGAGCAGAAGGGTGCAAGCCCACCGCTCGCCCACCGCTCACCCACACAGACCTCATCCGGCATATGAAGGACCTCCGTGAGCCCATGCACATCCTCATGGACGACTGCTGCCCTTCTTTCTTGACCGTTCCAGTCTTCAGGTCCAAGATCCGGCCTGAGAGAGAGAAAGAGAGAGAGAGAGCAGGACACAGGCATAAGCCTCTGCCTCTGACTGGGGCTGGGGCGGCGAGTATAGGTGTAGGAAGAGCTTCCTGCCAACTTGAGGACAAGCAGGGCCGCACAAATCGTCTGTCTCTTGGAATTCCCAGCCGACTTTGGCAGGAAACACACAGAGTGATGAAGTTGACACCGTTCTAAATGCTTCGCTTTCTTCACAGGGCAGTCTACCCTTAGGTCACTCCTGTCTGGCCTTCTCCCCGGGGCCACATCACAGACATGGTGTCGGCCAGAGTCACCAGCAACTTCCTTATCGCTAAACCCCAAACCAGCGTGCCCTCTGTCTTACCGTCCGGCTGGGCTGACCTGGACATGATGGCGCACTGGTTCTGTGAGATCTCGACCGCCCCCGGCTTCCAACATGGCCCTCTTTACGCTTCTCTCATCTACCCCTCGGGCCCCAGAGCCTGCCCTCAGCCACCTTCTCCTCTCATCCTCTGTGAACCCTACGTGACTTTATCCACCCACGATTGTGAGATGAGGTCGCCTCTGTACATTAATGGCCCCACAGCAGTGACCCCTCCACTGCCTTCACCCCAGACCCAGAGCCCTCCAGCAGCCGGCCCCACCGCACAGGCGGCATCGCCTGCCCCTCCCAGTGGTCAGCGGAAGCATCACCACCATCACAGACTCTAAGACAGGGGCGTCTAAACTTTTGGCTTCCCTGGACCACACTGGAAGAAGAAATTATCTTGGGCCACACATACAACACACTGACACTAGTGATAGCTGATGAGCTAAAAACAAAAAAAATGGTCACACAAAATCTCACCCTGTTCTAAGGGTTTTTGTTGGGCCCCATGCAAAGCCATCCTGAGCCGCGAGTTGGACAAGCTTGCTGTCCACTCTTCCTCTTCCTCGCCTCCTGCACACACAGGCTCTGTCCCTCCGTCTCCTCTGCCTTAGTCATCGCCTTCCCACTCGTCCTCCTGATGGAGACCCCCTAGCTCCCAACCCCCAGCGTCCGCCCACCTTTCCCTGGTGTTCTCCTGACTCTGGGCCTTCCCCACAGCTCCCTTGGCTTTGGGAACCCTTCCCTTAGCCTGACTAGCTCCTACTCATCGTCACAACTTACACAAGGCGTCACCTTGCGATCGTCTAATAAATATTAGGCACCCAGCATATGTTGGGCACCAATCTCCTGGGTGAACAGATAACAAATACCAAGGAATGAAAACGGAATGGAGGGGAGTGGAACGCATTGTACTTGTGGAGAGGTACGTTCTATACACAAAAATAAAGCAGAGGGAGAAAGTGACCACAGTCCCACCCCTTTTGCAGTAAATAGTTGAGTGGGTTTCTGTCACTTGACATCAAAGGGCCTTGAAGAAGACCCCCACCTCAAGCCCCAGCTTCCCGGGCTCCCAATGCAGGGGAGAGAGCAGGGGGCTGTAGGTGTGCACAACACAGGCGGTCACCTCCTGTCCACAGCCCTGCTTCCTCTGAGCCCGAGTGAGCTGGCAGTTCAGGGTGTGCACGTGCCCCACCAGCTCTCCCAGCAGCTCCCAATTCCCACGTGGCCAGGACTCACTGCTCATCAACCCACCCTTAAGCGGGTTGTGCGTGCCAGGAACAAGCGCACCGAGAGGCCTGACCCCAGTGTGCTCGGAGCTCTGGCACAGCCGAGGAGGAGGAAGAGGCCAGGGGTCTGCCGGCTTGGAGCTGTCAGCTGCCCCAGGTTCCACACCTGTCCGTCTCGCTCACAGACGGCTTCTTTTTCTACAGCTGCTCTGGTGTGAGCTGCCACTTGCTTTATTGTCGACCACATGGCCGACCGTGTCAGCTGTGACTGGGGCCAGCAGGAGCATCTGTCACATTCGAAAACGTGGGCTCTGAAAATAACTCACGGCTACGGAACACATGAGCCGTGGGGCACAAGGAGGAAAGGAAACGGATCAGGCAAAAGTCAACAGGACACATGGGTGGTCTCCGTAGGCTTCCCAACGCCTCTGGTCACCGATCAACAGCGGATAACCGGTCGATGAACAGGAAACGTCCCGGGAGCCCCCTGCACCCTGAGTCAGCACCAGAGGCTGTGAGCGGATAACTGAAACCCGGTTCTCTGTGGCTGCCAGAAAAAACGACCCCCACAACAAAAGCCCCCATTCGCTTCTCACCCAGGCAGTTGTGCCCCTTGGACTCTGCCCCTCCACTTCTCATCTGTCCTACTTTGTCTAACGAGTTCTTTCACAACCTGCGAGCAACCGCGACGAGAACCCATTTCTGTGATCTGCTGTCATGACCCTGAGGGGCAAGGGCCACAGGGTCACTTCTCCATGAGCCCCTCCGGTCTCCTTGGGCACCACAAGCCCCTTCCTGGGCTCCTGGGGAAGGACAGCATGCTGAATTTTATATAGCAGGCGTGACCCGCTGCGAGCTTGCACGTCAGCTGGGTTTTTGACAAGTGCAATGGCTGCGAAGGGAGGATGGCCCCTAGTGGACTGGGAGTCGCTCCCCATCCCGCGGGCAACAGGTTTACTTCCCACGGGGCTCCCAAGTATGCAGCAAGTATGCAGATCCCATTGTTTACGTCACTTCCCGTCCTCTCTCCTGACCCACAGAACCTTGGGTCTGTCAGAACCGTGGTTCTGGGTTCTTAGGGCTGGTTCCCGGGGCTCCGATCCCCCTCCCCACCAGAGCTGCCCCGCCCCCAACCCCACCTGCTGGGTCTGGAGGACGCATTCTTCCACAAGCCTGTCACCGGGCTGGTCCCACCACAAACCCCATCCTGCTCTGCTTGGCCAAGGCCGAAACCCCCGGCCACCCTGCTCACCTGCGCTTTCTGATCCCTCTGCCCGTGACCTAAGCGCGCTGCTTCACTCCTTCTTGCATGCGGTGCCCTCTGGAATTTACAAGCCCTTACATCCTCAGCTCCTTACAGAAGTCCCCTGAACCACCCGAGGGTACAGGCCAGGTGACCTACTGCTTCCACAGCAGTATTTCTTTCGGGAGGCAGCTGCTAGTCTCACGGGCCAGGGAGCGAGAGCCAGACCGCCACCCTCCCCAGCCCTAGAGCCCTCCCCAACCAGCTACTATTATTCTGAGCAAACAATTCACCATCGGACAGTTAAGTTATTCCCAGGCTATCCAGATGCCACATAATGCCAGCGTAAACAGCAGTGTAGAAAAAATCACACCATCTGTGGACAGAGCTCCCCAAAGTGGATTTACGGCATCAAGGAGGAATAGTTTCAAGGCTGTTAAGACCAGCACCCTGTGTACCTCTAAAGTTCCTACACAACCTGTGTTTCCACTCCATGAAAACGAAAGGAATAATGATAACACATCTCAGGGCTTTTCACTATGATTTTCTAAGGCAGTTGAAAAGCATAAGGTGCCTTAGAATAGGAGTTGGCAAACAATGACCTACTATTCATTGCCTATGGCCACTTTCACGTGACAGTGGAGGTGTTCAGTAGTTGTGAAAACGACTGTGCAGCCCCCAAAGCCAGACATATTTACTATCTAGCCCTTTACAAAAGCATTTGCTGGGCTCTACGATAGAAGGATTATAAAGATTCCAACTGTAACAGAGCACCTTCTACAGGCAGAGGGGACTTCAGGAACTGTTCTCGGTAATGCTGATTTTTAAGTGTTATCTTGGTCGGCAGTAACTTTTTTGAAAAGAAGAATCAGAAGTTTGTCTTGGATACGACCACAAAGGAGGGCTTTGTGCTCACAAAACGGCTCCCCGGGCTACAACAGAAATGCAAACAGAAATTAGAATTGTTTCATCAAAAGAATCCTTAGGAAAAACTGGAAACATCTTATCTTGGTTTAAAAGAGGAGGAAAAACCAAGATAGCAAAGGAGGAAAACAAGAGAAAATGATTAGCAGCAAAAGCAAAGCAGTGGCCCCATGGTGGACAACATTTCATGTTGTTCCAAAAATGCATGGTCCCCTGAAATGGGGACCCAGAGGCAGGAAGAGACTTTGGTAGCTGTTCCAGTGACAACCAAAAGCTGACCCCAGCCCTCAGCAGCTGTGCACACAGGAACAAACACCCCCCACAGCACAGGAATCCACTGGGCCAGAGAACACACTCCAGAGCGGGGCTGTGTCTATAAAGTCTGAGAGTGAACGGGACCCCTGCTGCTGAGGCTGGGTATGTTCTGCTCGTATTTCATTATCTCTGGCAGGTGTTTGGACATGGCTCAGGTACAAATACACCACTGCTCAAGCTGTAGCCAAAGTCTTTTTTTCTCAAACCAGAAGAAGGGGGCTGTGGATGGGCAGGAGAGTTGCCTAAGGACATCTGTTCCTCTATCCACCCAGAACCTGCCCAGCACATGGGCTCTTCTCTTATGATGAAAAGTCAAAAATGGGCTGCCCTCTTCTTGCAAGATCCCACCTTCCTCGCCATGGTGACTGGTTGAGGTCTGGGCACCCGACACTAACTGGACCAATCATAGTACCTCATATACCCTCTAGCCATAGTGATTGGTTGAGGGCTGGGCACTTGACACAAGCTGGGCCAATCGTAGTACTTCACTCCTTGCTATGTCCGCAATGATTGGTCCTGAGACTAGGACATGATCTAGCCAAGCCAATCAGAGTCCTCCACAGGCAAAATGTGACCTCCACTTCTCCCTCTTTTTTTCTTTAGAAGTCTGAGCATGGCGTTTGTAGTAGCAATGATCGCAGGTCCATGGGAAATTTGGATCTAAGACAATGAAACTGACTCTAAGAAAGAAGGAAATACACAGACCAGTGAAAGGGAACCCTCACAGTGTTCAAATCTTTGGTGCCAATAAATCTCCCCCCACCCCCGACCCCTTTAATGCCTCAAGTAGTTCAATTTTAGTTTATGTCACTTGCAACCAAATAGCCTGGACTAATACAACCACCTATGACCAGTGAGAGAAGAGGAGGGCAGAGGATTAATTTTTAATTTACCAAGGGTTTTGCTGGGGGCCAGGTATTTGTGCTTTGAATCTCTCTGACCTTCCTGCCTGCCACCAGCCACACAAAATTCTTTGCTTTTAAATGGCTTCTCTGATTGGGTCAGATCTACTTGGATAATCTCATTTTTTTAAGGTCAACTGACTTGGGACGTTAATCACAACAGTAAAACCCCTTCCCAGCAAGAACCTAGCTTCATGTGTGACTTAATCACCAGGGGGTGGGGACCTTGGGGAGCCTTAGAATCTATTGCCCACATGGTCCCCCGGGCATGTGATCTGCCTCTCTTCCAAGATTACAAACTCTGTGAACATAGCTGGCCACTGGCTGAGCTTTTCTGTGTCTTCCAGGCCACGGTGCCTCCCACACAGTGGATGTCCATCAGCTCTGTCCTGAATTGCAGGACATCGACTGCCAGATTACAACCCTCGTGGTCACATGGGTCTCTGCCCCCTAATTTTGTAAAGGATCCCTGAAGATTTAGGACTAGAGCTTCTCTCTAAGAGCACCCTCACCCCACCTCAAGCCTACCAGAGCATTTCCTTTCCACAACAGGAACCCTAAGCAGCTCCTGGAAGCTCAGCTTCTGGTGTCTTCTTAACAATGAACAGGCAGTAACACAGGTCCTCCCTTAGTAACCTGGGCCCCTGATCAACTAACTCATCTCTTTCCTGGTTCTGCAGAGTTATCCCAGCAGGGAAAGGCTGGTGACATCCAGTAACTGACAGGCTATGCATGTCCCACTGGCCAGTTCACAACTATGTATCCACCAGGGACATTGGCACTTAGTTCTGGAAAGGGTTTTATAAAAAGGACACGTTTTAATGGCAGCAACCAAGGGATCTTCCCTACCCACATGCAGTTACTGCTGCGTTAAACTCCCCACCCAGACACCATGCTGGGCAAGGGTCTCCCACCTCACTTCTGATGCTCAAAAATCAAGCTGGGAGGGGAGGGAAGGGTGGTGGGCAGATGCTAAAGTCCCACGGGAAAGACAACTAAAGATAGTCCAGCCACCCTAGCATGGAAATAAGCCACGAGGAGCAATAGATCGCTTTTCTTCTGTGTTCCGAAGGGTGCATGGAAGCTCAGACATCTTGGGGCTGGCAGGGGAGAACAAGAATTCATGGACTCCATGCAACAGAAACTTCCAGTACAGCAACAGCAAGCTCACGGTGAGCGGGTAACAGGACACAGTTCCCACCTAACGATTCAACCAGCTCAGAGAGAGAATGCTTCCTAGTAGAAGAGAGCACAGGGGTAACAGGGAAAGCTTCCTGCAAGAAGTGGTCTTGAAAGGAGTTCTGTAGCTGGTGGGGGGTATGGGCATCCCAGGTCAAGGCATGATGGGAGCATAGTGCGGGGCAGTGCAGGGACAAAGTCCTGTCTAGCAGAAGCTCACTGAGAGAGAGGCTGGTGAGGCGGGCTGGGGCCCAACCCCAGGGCCCAGAAGGCCAGGAAGGCTTGAGCAGAAGCAGACAGCCCGTCAAGCCTTCAGGGCAATCCCACCACACACTCCAGATGCTTCCGACAGACTGGCCCCTCCCTTGATGTCGCTGGCAATACCCAGTGCATGTGGTTTGCAAAGGCCTCATTTATCATAAAAGCAAAACTTCTCACTGCCCCACAACTGACTGGGGGAATGAATGCATCTGACCTCTATTGCAAATGTTAGAATACCTATACTTTAGATTTTAGAAGCAGAAAGGCTGGTAAGAGTAGCATGCACATCAAATACTGCCCATCGTTGACACTCAGGGGAAGACAAGACACCCAGCCTTGGCAATTGCATGTCCCCGCTCCCCAGGGAGATACCAGTCTGTCACAAAGCATGCTGGGAAGAAGTGACTGTGGGCAACAGCAACTGAGGACATGGAGCAGATGGTGCTCCTGGCTGACCCACAGAGTGACGTGTTCTCAGGGGGCAGGGACAGGTCTTCTGTACCCTCCTTGCTTTTCTGACCAATGAAGTTCTGTGGTTTGTATTAGGACTCTGGCCTGTGGGGTGGGCTGTAGAATAACAAAAGAAACAAAAAGGCTCCCAGCCCCCAGGTAGGACTGGCAGAAGTGAATGAGCGGGGAAGGTGGCTCACAGCTCCTGCACACACTTAGAAGAGACCTTTCTGCCAAGCAGTCTGGTTTGCATGTCAACCCTTTGTCTCCCAGCCCTGCCATCTGGGGAAATGTGCTAATGAGACACTAGCAAGGCGAGGAGGAGGGCAGCCAATACTTGCATGGAGCACTGGAGATATGGTCCCGGGCACAATGACAAGACCCAGGCAAGGCCATGCTGGGGCAAACCCAAGGGCACAGAGTCCGACCTGGGTGACAGGCTGGGCCACCTCTCACACCGACGACTGGGCTCCCAGCTCTATGAACAGCCCCAGAGCCCCAGAGCTTTCTCTGGCACTCACATTACACACGTGAAGGGCAGTCACGGGAGCGCCGTGTCTGCTCTGCTATTCATTATAAAATACTCACCCCACCAGTCCCCCCCACCCCCCGCCTCCACCTCCCCATGGCCAGCACCTCTTCTGCTATTTAATCTGGAGACAAAAGTACAAATTCTTCATCCTGTTTAGAATATGCTGGAGTGTGATTTAAAGAAATGCATTCCTCTCGGGGTATCATGCTACAAAAATGCCAGCAATGCGAGCCTAAGGGCTTTTGTTTTAACTGCAAGCGATTAACCCTCTTCCAAGGCCGCCTGGAGAATGCAAAGGGGCCACGCTGACTCCAGTTCAAGAAGGCAAAGTCAGGTCGTGCCTCGCCTTCCCGGCACACGGCTAACGAAATGTCAGAGAATAGGAAAGGTAGCAGCAATCATGTGCACCCATGCAGAAAAGAAAAACCGAGGAAGAGGCCTGGGAATCGATCAGAAATATTGAATGATTTCTGCAAGAAACAGGGCATCTAGGGTGGGATGGGAGAGAATATGAGCAGCCCTGTGGTTCAGCAAATACACAGGAACAGCCTGTTTAGGAAGGAAGTGAGAGGGTCCCTAACAGAGGCCTCCAGAACTGCAGGCAGGGAAGAGACCAGGGAGTCAGGACGCAGGGGAGAAGTGGCCAGGGGTCTGAAAACAGAGAGGCCAGGGGCAGAGGTCTCAGGTCACCGTGACTTACAGCAGCCAGCCTTGTCCTGTAAAGAGGAAGAATGGAGGCTTCTGAGGGCTAGGGTTCCCGGCCCACCTCAGGCCACCTGGGCCTGTAGCAGCTGCACAGCTCCCCCCAGACAACCAGACCCACATCTAGAAAAACTACATTTCGAAGAAATTACACTCTGACTGAAACCATCTCAAGGCTCAACGTTAAGAGCGTAGGACAAATAAAATGGTCACGGCAGGGGTAAGTTAGCTTAATGCATGATAAAAGTTCAGTATGTAAAGAGAAAGGAAATGATATGAAAAATGAGAATGAATACCACACCACTCCATGAAACACATTCCAAAAAAAAGAAAGAAAAAAAAAAAAGACAATGTCTGCAATACCAAATCTCAGCGATATTTGAGAAGATCACTCATAAATAAAAAGAAAACAACCTGAGAGCAGGGAAGATTGCTTTTAGATGAGAAACATGACTTCAGGATTGGGAACCCAAAAGAGGCAGTAAATAGAGACACTGCTGAAAGCTCCATCACGGAGTTGGAAGAAACCTTTGAGAAATGCTTCCGGAAATCACAGGAAAAAAAGAGAAAGGAGGTGAGTGTGATGAGCAAAGAGCTCACAGTCCAGAGATACATAACAGGCCTTGCAGGAGCAGGGCTCACAGCCGACACCCAGAGAAACATGACAAGGACCTGGAGTTCACAGGGGCCAGAATGGCCTTCCCCTTCTGAAACAATCAAAAAATAAAACCAACAAAATATAGGCCACAATAGTGGGCATTGGGCAGAGATGGAACACAGACGAGTCCCACAATGCCCACCGTCCAGCGGCAGCTCAACCGAGCTGCCTCCCTGTGCTGAGGAAATGGGGTTCAGAGGCCAGGGGGCCAAGGCAGCTAGGACACTAGAACAGGACAGAGGACCAGAGGTAAGAGATGTGCACAGAGAGAACCCCAGAGATCTGCAGAGGGTCCCCCTAGACTCAGCACTCAGTGCATGCCTCTGGGGAAACTGAGGTCAAGGAACGTTCCAACAGGAAAAAGTGAGAGAACAGTAAAAAACGGAAATTCTGGACATGAAAACTACAATGTCTGGGGTGAAAAAGTCACGGGATGGAATTAATGGTAGACTAGATATTGCAGAGAAAAGAACTTGAAGCCAGAGCAAAACAAACAAAAAAATAACTATTTGAAGTGGAGTACGCAGAGAGACAGAGGATTTTAAAATGTAAAAATGTCATCAGTGACCCGTGGGACAACTTCAGTCAGTCCAACTGGTGACTGAGGTCCCTGAAACAGGAGAGAATGGGGATATAGGAGAAACAACTGAAGACGGAATCGCCAATATTTGTTATAAACAAACCCAAAGTTCAAAGAAGCTGAATGAACACCAAGCATAATAAACACAAGGAAACTATAATAGGGCAAAAATCGTAATCAAATTGCTCAATGCCAGTGACAAAGAGAAAAACCACAAAACCAGCCAGAGGCAAAAAGGAGGTAATTTGTAAAGGAACAAAGACATAAAGATGGCAGCAGATGTCTTGCAGGTGTCAATGCCAGTAAAAAGACCATGGAGCAAAGACATGCTCCGGGAACACAGATGCAAACATCTTTATAAAATAGGTGTTAGGAAGTCAAACCTCACACTGCATAAAAAGCACAACACATGATAGCTAAATGGAGTTTACCCCAGGAATGCAAGATTGGCCTAACTTTTGAAAAGCAAACAATGTAGTTCACCATATGAATAAACTAAAAAGGAAAAACCAGTACTATCTTCACAATAGAAGCCACGAAAGTATCTGACAAAATCCAACATCCAGTCCTAATAAAAAAATAAAAAATAAAAACACTTGGTAAACTTGGAGTGCAAGGGAAGCTACAAAGGCTGGTAAAGGACAGCTAGGAAAACTGAAACTAACATCTACTACTTAACAGTGAAAGACAAAATTCTTAGCTCAACAGGGAAAAAGACAAAGACGGCCACTCTCAAAATGTCTCTTCTACATTATATTCTGCATATAATGAAGCCTCTAGCCAGTGCTATCAGACAAGAGAAAGAATCGACTGTATTTCTGTATTCGATCAATGAGCAACTAGAAAGTGTAATAAAACACACCATTTGCAACAGCATAAAAACACAAAATGCTTCAAGGTCAAGCTGACAGATGGGTAAGACCTGTACACTGATAACAGAAGATGCGGAAAGAATTAAAGAACTAAATAAACAGAGAGTTATACAGTGTACATGGGTCAGAAGACTCAATATTGTTAAGTCAATTCTCCCCAGATTGATCTATAGAGTCAATGGGACCTCAATGAAAATCCCATCAGGCTTTTTTTTTGGGGGGGGGGGCGGGGCGAGAGTGTAGGATCTGGCAAGCTGATTCTAAAATTCCTATGGAAATGCAGAGAACCCAGACGAGCCAAACTAAATCTGGAGAAGAAGATCAAAGTTGGGAGACGAAAACTCCCTGACTTTGTGATAAAGCTCCAGTAATCCGGACAAGGCAGAACTGGGGCATGAACAAACGGACGTACGGAATGGCACAGGGTCCAGAGGGAGACCCATACGGAAAGATGCCTGGTTTCCGGCAGGGGTGCCAAGGTGATCCGATGGAGAAAGGACAGTCTTTCCAACAAACGTGCCCCCCACACTCACACACACATCCAGAAAAGGTTTGCCATGAGGATTAAATGAGAAATATTGGTGAAGTTCGTTCACATAGCACCTCATGCCATGTGTAAATATTAGATCCAAATGAAACCATTTGCTTCCCAGCACCAGAACACGCTTTATGCATTAAAATGCTAAGTGGGTCATGCTGACCTCCTTTCTGGGACTTTAGAGTAAATTCTAAAGGCATCATGGTCCTTGGTGGCTGTCACTGGCCTGGCCACTCCCCTTCATCATATTCTTATTCTCCTCCTCAGGCTCAACAGGACCTTCGCTGCCACGGGGCCTTTTCACATGCTGCTCCCTGGGCTGGGGAAGCTCCTGACACCCCTTGGACAGCTGATTCCCACTCGTACCCCTCAGACCCGATCTTCAGAACCTCGTCCTCTGACAAGCCTTCCTTCCTTGCTCCACAGCCCCCACCACTTCTAATACGGGAAGTGCTATTTTCACAGCGTTCCTGGCATGCCCCTTACGAGCACTTCAATTCTATACTCATCACCAGACCATTTATATGTCCGTGGCCCCAGTCACAACGGAAGCTCCATCATGCACAGGGAGCACGCCAGCTCGACCAACTGCTGGACGAAATGGTTCACTTCTAGCACGGCGGCACGTGCTGAGTAAAGTATCTGTCAGATGAGACAGAAGACATGCAATTTGTCCCCCAATGAAGAGAACTCCCCTTTGTCCATGAAGACATGGCAGTCAAGACTGGGAAGCTGCCCAGTCGTGGGGCAGGCTGTGGCCTGTCTGGCAAGATGGAACCGTGAAGGGTCCAGCTTTAGCTCCAGGGCTCCAGACACTGTCTCTGTCAGGCTTTCGTGGACAAACCTCAGATGCTATTGCGGGGTCAGCCTGTCATCTCCACCCTGGGGCTTCCTTACACTGTCTCCTAACACCTGGCCAGGAGCGAGTGTGTGTGTGTGTGTGTGTGTGTGTGTATGCGTGTGCACGAGTGTGTGTGCAGATTCCCGGTCCTATCACACATGTCCGTTGCACTGAGCTGCACGGCCGGGAGAAGAGCTGGCCCAGGTCACCTCTGAGGTAGGTCCCCACAAGACGCAAGCTCTTGGGATCCTAGGTCCTCAGACGCTATGCACTCAATGTCAAAGAATAACAGTGTAAACAGCTCATTGGAGAGCAATGTATGTCATCACTAGAAACAGGAGAAGGACGACTCATCGTCGGGTCACAGGCTGTGTGCTGGAGTAGAACAAAAGAATCCACAAAGAAGAAGCAATGAAGAAAAAACCAAAGGCAGATGCTTTCCTCAATTAGCGTCTACTGAGAAAGCAATAAACAGGAAAAGCTGGTGCTATGTACATGCATTTTTATTTAGCCGTTTGCCGTAAGTCATGACATTTCAGAAAGAAATGTGTCCTTTTTTTTTTTTTAAGTGGAGCTAAAGGAAACTATGTTAATGTTTCTGATCACACTGAGGTTTTTGCAATCAAGTTATTTTTAACCAAAGCATTACAAAATAGGACCATCACGTGAGGAGATTACTGAAACCCAAATCATACCAGCAGGAAGCGATGATTCCATCAGTCTTTTGAAATGTTCTAAATAACTCCAAATAATTATATCTGCCTAAAAACACCACCACTCCCAGGTTATTTTTGTTAACAGTTTCCTTTTATAGACCGAGGGGGAGAAAAAAGTCTTTATCTATTGACTTCTTCGGCAT
This sequence comes from Craseonycteris thonglongyai, assembly GCA_004027555.1. Lineage (NCBI taxonomy): Eukaryota > Metazoa > Chordata > Mammalia > Chiroptera > Craseonycteridae > Craseonycteris > Craseonycteris thonglongyai. Next base: position 76,280 of record PVKE010002646.1, read on the forward strand.
CAAAGTTAGGACTGAAGATGAAGAAATCAAGACTCTTGCAAAGAGAGTTTAAAATGCTGTAGCTGCTCATTTTTTTACTGTTACTAAGTGATTAAATTTTTAACATTTTGTTTCTCTTTTATTTTGATCTTTGCTAACTGTTTGTCCCCTGGTGTAAACAGATCAAGCTGTGTTATTAGTATTTTATGGGAATGCATCATCTTCTTCAGCCTCTGGTTCACACTGTACTCACCAGGGCTGCATTTAGAACATACAGATGTCGGGGTGTCGCCACATAGTAAAACTCAGAGAAATGGGGTGGAGCCCCAGCACTGGCGTTTTTTAAAGACCCACTAAAATCTGATGTGCATTGCAACAGTGAGCCCCTTAGGGGCTAGGGGGGTTATTTATCTATTTATTTCATACTTAACAGTTTGTTCTGTTTATTTAAAAAGGACTCTCAATTTATATCAGCTTCACGCCTCACCAAGCCTGGAGGGGCTGGGAATTCTAAAAACTTAACTTACAGAGCTGCTGTTTTTCACGTGCTATTTGGATGTTCCTTGTCTCAAGCAGAAGCCGTGATACGCCCATGAGAGGGCAGGGAACTCATCTCTCGCGTGACAGAGAAACGCACCCAGGGTTCTCCTCTGAGGTTCAGTGTCCACGTGGACTTAAAGCGAGAGTCATCGTTATCAAGTCTAACTCACATACATACCTTTCTTTCTTTTTTTTGACAGAGAGAGAGCGATACAGAGACAGAGACAGAGAGAGAACTGAACTGAGGGAGCTCCCAGTTCAGCATATGGTTCTACACAGGCCAGGCCAGGATTTGATCCCCGGTCCCTGGCGTTGCAAAGTGAGCGCTTAACCCACTGAGCCATCCCAGCTTCCCCACATACCTTTCTAATGTGGACCAACCAAAGAGAACTTGAACCTCGTTCTCCTCCGTTCTCAGGATGGGGTCACGGCTCTCAGGGGCTGGGAAAGGCTATTCTCCGCCTGGAGAGCCCTGCTCCTCAAATGCACTCCCTGACTTACCAGTGGCTCCGCTCCACGGAGGCTGGCAGACCCCAGCACTGACCCACATTTGAAGGGGAAGCGGCTTGCTCTCTAACCCAAGGGGTTCGGGTCCCAGCTGGGCGTGAGTTAATACAGGGAACTTAGGACTCACAGTAAGGCTGTTTCTGCTGGTTTCCTGGCCACCCCCCTCCCATGAACCCCATGAACCCCTCTGTGGAGGAGGCTGTGTGCACCTCAGGTAGTTACTTCTCTCACAGGGGAATGTGCCACCCCGATGGACCACCAATCACTCAGTGCCATGACTGGGCAAATGTCTCTTCAAGCCCTGCCAGGCCCGGGGACGCTTCGCGGGCAGACCCCTTCTCTCACCAGCTACTACTCAGGACATCACACGATAGTCACGCACACGAGAGGCCAGGACAGGAACTGAAAGGAGTTTGGGACAGGTGAGGGGATGCGGTGTGCCTGGGCTTCAGTCTCGGGAAACGGAAGCACGGTGACCGGCCCTGACCATCGGAGCCCTATCTCTGAAAACCGATTCTGTACCCCGAAGTCCGACAGAGGTGGGCCGGCAGCAACCTGTGCAAGGCCTTCCCTTGTCAACAGTGCCCAAGTCCTAAGACACATCTTAGAGAGAGAGGGAAGGAGAGAGATAAAGCAGAGCAAGATGGAGAGTCAGGAACACGACCACGGTGATCCCTGTCAGCGTACAAATACAACGTTCCATCATTAAAAAGTTCCCAAACACCATTATGACTTGGAGCACATCCTCTCACGCTTCAGCCCCTGCAATCCTGCAGGGGATACCTCACTGCCTGCAATTACATGAGAGGAAACTGAGGCCCGGGGAGGTTGAGTGATTTACTCAAGGTAAAGGGCCATGAGCTGTGACTGTCACCAGGCCCTAGTGATGCACACCCACACCCGGGCAGCTCCCAGAGGAGCCCGCCCTCCCACCGGCGTCTGCCACGTGTGTGAAAAACACCGCTCCAATACCACACCACCACTGTGATGCACCCGGTGGCCCGAGCTGGAAATCTGTTCAGATTCATGAAATAGCTTTCAACATAAAACGCAAGGCGAGTACACGAACCGCCTGGCGGCACGTGCAGCCCTATGGATGCCATGTTGCGAAGAAAAACAAGGCTGGCTGTGTAAATATTTCACAACGACGGGGACCAAGCAGGCGCCAGGGAAACATCTGGGATGACAGACCTCAGCAGGCTGCGGTTTCCAGCAAGAATGTCGCTGCACGCAGATACAAAAAATAACCAGCCCCGCCGTTCTCAGGTTTCATGCTCACGTGGGTGTGCGGGGCACCTCGGGCGGCCAACGCTGAATGCTTTTCCCAGGTGTTTACGACACAACAGGGCCCTTTCCAAGGGGCCGACCTCACATCAGCATGCTTTCCTTGCTGCTAAACGCTTTATTTCTATTCCAAACAACAGGAACCCAAGAACCTTGTTAATAGTTGACAGATAAAATCAGGACTTTTTTTCCCCCCTCCATTTGTCTGTTTACCTAATATGGCAAGAAACAGACCCGGTCGAATGTGCTTAGGATTCCAGCTTCTAGAATCAGTCCAAAGACGCAGCCCCAGCATTCCAAAGAAAATAAGCTATAGGTCTGCAAGTATGGTTTTCATGAAGTTACCTTCATGACCGACACATGGAAGCCGGCCGTCGTTTCCAGCGCTGATACCACAGGGCTGCACATCGCAGGTCACGAGGACCAGCTACCTGCCTGCCATTTGCCTACTGCAGGGCTCAACCGCGTGGCTGAGCCCAACCCGGCTTTGTCCTTGTGCTCTCCTGCCCGTGGTACAAAGAAGGCCCCACGCGCTGCCTTGGGTGGGCTGAGATGAAACGCTGACAGCTGTCGGCTACTTCCCCCGGTACTCACGGGCCATGACATGCATGCTGTTGTCCTTTGCGGCATCATGCATCAGCGGGGTTCGTTCCTGTGTCAGCCTGGGTGATCGCGTGGGCACACCCCTGGGTCCTTGCTTTTCCTCCTCGTCCACAGCAAAAAAAATAATGCCTGCTGACCCTGCAAACCTCCCACGGACCCCAGGGGAGAGTCTGCCATCTGGGGACTGGAAGAGTGAGGCCCCACGGCCACCACACCCTTCCCCGAGCCTGGTCAGCCTGTGCCCACAGCAAGGAGGGCCGCAGACCTGCAAAGGCCACTCTTCCAGCTGTTCTCCCCAAAGGCCTGGCCTCGGACTGAGAGCGGGGCACACATGAGCTGGGCAGCAGAATTTACTGGGGTCAGCCCCATCACCGCAAGCAGCCAGAGGATGTTCCCCCAACCACGCCGTGCTAAATCCTGTCGCTCAAGGCTTCTAAGATGTTACTGTGCATATAAACCCCTCAGGGAGCAATGAAAATGCAGGTCCCGCTCCCAGGAGGTGCCAGGTACTGCCGGCCCACAGGACACACTTCCCAGGTGTGACCAGGGTTCACCTTCCAAGGACCATGAAACACGTCTGGAGGTTCGCAGTTACTGAGACATCTCACAACAACAGCACAGCCCCCATCTTCCTGAGGACGGAAGTTAAACTCAAAGGTCCAGGAGCTTGAAAAGGTCAGGGTAGAGGTGGACTCAACCCAGGAGAGCTGCCATCGGGCGCTTCATGAAGCCCCGGGTCCTCTGATCTCAGCATGCACCAGAATGACGGGGGGAGAGGGGGTGCAAATGCAGGTTACGGGCCCCCAGGGCTGTGGGGTGCAGCCAAGAATGTGCATCTTCTCAAGTCCCTGAAGTGGGATCAGGGGCCACACTTTGAGAAGCACCGTGGTAGGCCACGCAAGACCCCAGGGACCTGGGGACGTCTGACGCCTGTCTCGGAACTTTGACACCCCTCACCATTCACAGGCCCCTGAACCCCAGTGGCTGCTGCCCGCCCTGCCGTCTCTGAGTCGGGTCCCGAAGCCCTGGGCTGAGCTACTCTGCACTTGGCCATGCCGGGCCATGCGAGGCGCTGGGGCCCCCTTTGTATCCAGGTGTCCCCTACAGGGGACAGAGGCTTCGCCAGCATTGACAACGACCTCCGTTCTGTAGCAACTGTCTGGCCCTGGGAACCTCTCTGTGACTTCAAGCTTCACTCTCCTCCCCTGTGACACAGGGTCAATGCCGCCCCCCCCCCCCCACATAACTGTGACAAGGCCCAGGGCACAGT